>PVQA01002119.1:0-10277 GCA_002980515.1 Fusarium burgessii | reverse complement strand
CCTCAAAGGCGGGGTATCAAAGGTGTGATTATCTATGCTATCTTGTATCTTTAAAGAGCTCATCGTTTCAATTGCGACAGGCTAGGGATTATTTATGTGAGGATTTTGATGAATATGGTAGTGAAAAACCAAGCAGCTGTCTGACGAGAACTTTACGTACCCTGCAGGTACTAGCGTAGTTAGTCAGCTAAGTAGGGCGAATGACCTGTTAACGACTTGTGCCGCTCAAAGAGATAGATGATAAGTCCTGCCAAGGTTTGGGTGAGATCACTACGAGCAGAAGGTTAAACTAGAAATTCACACCAGCGAAACGATTACCGGGTCGTCCTACAACTTGTCAAATGAGCAACTTTCAGCCTCATGCAGGGACATTAGAAAAAGATCAGCATACATGGCGTAAAAGCCATGCAATCTCCGTCGAGGCGAGAGGCATGCTTTCCGGTGACGTCGAAAGATCAGCAGTCATCTCGCATAATGGTTTAGGATGATACTGCAACAGCGCATCTCTGGACAGAGAGCCCTTCAGCAGTTCGCCAGTAGTTGGAACAGAGGCATTGCGCTCTGCGGTAGGAAAGCTGAGTCTTGACTTCAACGTCATGGTGGAACACAAGCTCCGACACATTTCTAACTCAGTGATCAATTTTCCTAAAGGAGACGCCCAATATGACCTGTCATGAGGGTAGCTGGCGACCCTCCTTCAGCAATGTGACCTATCTCAAATTGGTGCGTCTGGGCCCTGGGCTCCGGCACGACTGAGAATCGGGCAAAGAAGAAGAAAAAAACCGTTACTAGTCTGGCCCATTAAAAATTTTTGTTTTGCCCTTTGGGCCGAGAAGCACATTTATACAGTCATTATGGTACGATCATTATGCCAATCTCGAAAGGGCGTATCACTACCTCCTAGATAGCAGACGAGAGGTGCATTTCACAGAATCAGGTTCCATTTTTGATAGGGTTCTGATACTTTTAATTTCTGCATAATAACGGAGGCTTCTGCTGACCTGCCCGTTGCCATTGAAACATATGTAAGGCGTATTTGCGCCCGCTGTTATAAGCCAGGTCTTCCATTCCCATGCGTTACATCCCTATACCTACGGCTTCTCGCAGAGGAGCTTGGCGGCGAGATTCATGCTAATAAGCATTTGTGGCCCAGAACTTCCCGAGATCGGCGGGCTAAAGTGGATAGCAGATCGTAGATGAGTTTGTTCCAGATTGGCTCGAGTGGTTAATAACTTTACTCCCAGTGTCCGTGATCTTACTCCTTGGCCCGGCCACCCCTGTCAAGCGGGTCCTTTTAGTCTCAAAAGGAGCTTGAAAGTTCAATTCAGAGTGAGACCTGATCTGGCATCTTAAAGTCCGTCCGTGGGTTTATAGCCGAAGCGAACTGATTTCCTTTTCGAGCTGGACTGTTTATCATTTCCTATTCCCAGTAGACCATGTTTGCTTGTGACGATATGAGGAGCTCGTTGCGTTTAGGGTTTTAGGACTAATACTGTAAGCAATATCGGAAAACTGCCCTGTACGTCCGAGACCGTACACCAGTAACGGCGATGGCGGCACGTGGGATCAGTGCTTCAATCCAGGAACATTGTAATGGCACTTAGACAGGTCACGGCGGCCGCTCACTTCTGATCCTAAGTTCGGAGAGACCCAGACCTACGACCTAGTCTGGGAATAAGGGACGATAAAATGGCCTAACCCTTTACGCGCTCCATTTGAACACTGTTTATGCTTTTGACATCCCACAATCCGGAACCTTGGGTTGAAACAGTTTGTTCCTGTTCTTAGTAATAACGGTAGCATTACCAGCTTTGTGGGCCGGAAATAAGGCTTATTATGAGCGCGTCGGTCAATGATGATGTAGTAGAGTTCCAGGACCGTGTCTTTGGATTTTCCCTAGAACGCTGAACTGTTGTGAGTGTTAGTTCGCAAAAGGCAGAGATAGATTCTGAGACCAACGATGAGCTCTAGAACTGCCTCGTTCGTTCCGAAATGCTGACTTGCCTAGACTGACATCGCCTCACGAGGTGAGGCTCCTTTTGAACCGAGAAGCACGTGTTTGAGTATCTAGCCCGGCCTTATCTTAAGTTGTGCTTCAAGAAAAGTATCATATTTTGGCCGAAAAACACCTGCAAGGATATTGACTGATCAACGCACATTTAGCCGATCGACTTCGGCATCTTGGGCATCGCGGTGTATGCGAACAGGGAGTCAGCTCCTTGAAGTTGCAGCTATCATGAGCTGTCGTCTTTAATATGGCAGTGTTGACGCAATCAGACGGCTCATTATTAGCAGCCAATTCCGACTTGCAAGAGGACGAGGCAGGACCACGGCTTTGGAAGTCAAGCTTCTCCAACCCCGATTTATTTGAAACGTTGGGAATCTTGTGAAGCTTCACGAATAGCTGCTGTGTAATTGCTGCTCGCCTCCTGATTCATTAATCAATACTCGGCACAGAGAGGGCTTATGGCTTCGGAGGTCCAGCTCACAAGAGTTTAGCGTTCAGTGCTAAAGAAAGCCAAGAACCAGGCTGTTCCCTGGTTCTCCGTGGTCAGTGGCGTGAAGAATCACCTGGGCTGGTAGACACTAAATAGCACATCATGGCTGTGTTTCAGGTATCTTATTAGTGAAGTTATCCAGATAGATGGGTATTGTTGAAGGTTTTGAGGCTATCTTGGCTTTGATGAAAGCGGGTGATCTATCAAGGGAAAGATGGAAGGTTGAAGATCTTGGCACGGGGGTAGACCCAAGGAAATAAACAGATGCGATTGGACGTGGAATCGGACATTTAGTGTCTGTGTCTGCCCTACGGGGATGTTGGATCATTAAGTATGAGGCGCTGGGGTATTGTAGCAATTACAACTAACATTATTTATCAGACGTTTGAGCGATGGAACCATGGATGTGGGTGTATGTTACAGTGCCGCATCATGTATCACCGTAACTCCTGTCAGATGCTGTACTGCACACGCTGTGTCATAGTCGATAAATGCTCGCGGCACAAACATTTCAAGGTTTGTTAATACAGCCAGCACCTCGAATTGCCAACATCACTATATGGGATGTTTTTAGAATGGCCTTGTTGAAACACGATTTCGGCCTCCATGATCTAATGGTCAGAATCACCAAACCAAGCCAAAGCACAGAGAGTATGGGGTGGCACTAGGCTTTGAGGTGGTCGAATCGCTACATAACGCTGAGAAATTAACCCTTTTCCCAGTGAGGTGAGGACGAAGGGGGAGACGCGGGGAGACATGAAAACAGTTACAATGACGACCAAGGCGGCATTTAGGGCTCTCCTCGGGTTGAATCCCGTTTCGCGGTGCAGACGCTGACGCCAGTGGGCGGTCAATACTCGAGCTGACGGTCAGCCCTTTTTCATATGATTTCAGGGGTGAGATTGAGATCGGACTGCACAGCTATAGTTGAAGGAGCGAGATCTGCAGTACAATTGATGTGTGAACGAATCATATTCACTATCCCGACAGACTGGACAGTGGTATTGCCGGACAGATTGATTTATATTCAACTGCAAGGGCTGATTTGACTTGACTCGACCTGAACCTCGACTGAATTGAGGCGTGTAGAGGCTCCTGATAGGCTCACCCTTGGCAGAAAAGGACATGAACATGGGCTGATGTGCATTCGCATCCATGCAACTCGCGCCAACAGAAAGAACGCCAAGATATCGCCAAGTCTTTGAGAGGCCAATCGCACTTCTACAAAAGGCCGGTGCTCCACTTACACCGCAACTGGGACCACCCTAGGACACGCTGTCGGGTTTAGAGACTCGGCTGTCGGTACAACCTTGAGCAGTGGAGGAGGCTTGGTCGCTCCAGCAGGACGCAACACCTACGCCTTCGGTAGAGACATGCACGCAGACAATGCCAGAAACAAAGAAATACAGGTACGTTGCTTTACGCTGACGGAGATGCATACAGTAGTCTGATCAGTAATATCCAATGGGCGGTGCACTCTAATAAAAACCCCCAACCATCCTGTCGGATCATGAAGCTAAATTCAGTAAAACACGATCTATCCACAGTTAACAACTTAGATAGCCTACCTAAGGTACTATAACAAGTACCAAGGCTAACCTTCCATTAGTCTCTTCTACCTACCTACCACCACCACCATAAGGTAGTCCGCTCCACGGTCCACCCCAGCAATGAAGCGGCGTCTTCTAGCGCAACGAGGATGCCTTCATATTACCTGCCCTGCCCTGCTCTTCCTTGCTTCTCTTCCGCTTTTGTCCCCTCTGATCTTCCCTTCATCTATTCACGTCTTAAATCTCATCTTCCATCTCAGACCTCAACCAGTTCACCTTCTCTAACACTAAAATCCATGGGGCAAGTCATCATCCCCAGCTGCCTCTAGTGAGTGATGTGCGGGCCTCACACAGAAAACCAGTGGAGAGACTCGCCTTCAGAGGCACCCCAAGTCCAACATCAGAAGGATATCAAAACCACTGCTTCACACACAAGCACATCTACAATAATGTCCCCCAAGAACGCACTATCAGCCCGACAACCATTATCACCACCAAGCTCACCACCCGCCTCATCATGGATAACATCTTCCGCCTCCGGAATTCAATCCATTCAGCCTCTTCAACCTCAGTCAATTGACGTCCTTGCTTCTCAACTTGGCAGCTCTACTTTGGAACACTTCCGTTACGATTCTCCCCGCTCGACTACACGGCTTCCAGAAACCGCTCTCTCACCTATTTCATTACCCGACGATGAATGCCTCAATGTTCAATCGATGCTCAGCCATCAGGGTTCGGATTCCATGGAAATTGATCCCTACCATGACGTGAAAGCTGCGAAATCCTGTAACCTTTCTTCGACAAAAGCCCAAGAGGATCTAGCTTGTGCTCTTAGTAGACCTTTCGATTCATTTCTGCCCATCGCTGTTGATCCGACCGCTCATGCCGAAGCTTCGGGTGATGCCTCGAGGTCAGTGTACAGGCCCACTGCAACTGGCGGCTTTGAGGTAGACGAAGGATATTGTGAAGATGAGGATGATTTCTCTTGGCTTCAACCACTTGTACCACGAAAGACAACTGGCACGCCTGATGGGATTAAGAAGCGTTACGAGCTAGGGTATCGAAGATCCGCTGATGCTGCAAGTCGTTGTCGCAACACAATTCACAGTGTACCTCGAATGCGACGGCGCGATAAGAAGAGGAGCAGGCAATCGCAGCCTCACTCCACGGCGAGCTCTGTGAGAGGCCGATCGCACTCACAGGCCCCGCAGATGGTGATTTCAACACAGTGAAGCGTCCAAAATACCTGCAGTGCTTTCTTCAAAACATTTTAACAGCGCACATGGTGGGCGTAGGCGATATGGCACAGAGTACTTCCTTCACGAGCGGCTGATTCACGGCATCACGGAGTTACATGGTTGAAGCATTTACACGAGCGACGCATCTGCCCTCTGACACAGAGTCATGGATGACTGGGCAAAGGCGTTTGCAGTATTTTTGAGGTTAGACTGATTTGTGTTTGTATTTGTTGTTTTTGGAAATCATAGCCTGGCGTATTGGTATCACGACCGGGAATGTTTCTATTATGTTATGGACGATGTTAACGGCGTTTGGGGTTTTTATATATGCTCGGAAGACAGGACTAGCATGGGGTGCCTCATGATTCAAGAAGAAAAAAATCATGGCCATGGTTCAAGGGTAATGACCTGGGAGCCAAGATGGCACCAGGTTGCATTGCATTATATTGTACGACTGCAAGTCGGAATTGGTATTACTACTATTGTACGTTAGCAGGGCTTCACACAGCCTGGTCTCCACGAGTCGACAGAACCATACCCGTGGGATACAGCGGAAAAATTGAAACAAAACGTCTACAATTATCACACAAAACATGGTATTGTGAACGAGCGTTAATGTTGTGTGCTTAAATATGTTCTTGAATCAGAAATTCCGAACGTATAGGGTCACTTTGTGAAGGGGTGAAGGATGACAAGAGGAAAAATCTCGATTGTGGGTCAGACCTCCATCTGGATGATTTGGAAACTTTATCGGACACGGCTGGTGAAGTCATCACCAAACGGGCCGGGCAATCATGACACCCACCAGAAGAGAAAGGTCGTGATTGTCCCACTAACAAATTATCGACAAGATACGTAAGCATGCCACAGTACCTAGCGTGTAAGCCGGCAAAGGCGCTTTCATTTCCCCACGCATCACAGCGAGGGATCTCTGCCCACCGTAAATGCAAACAATCGTCCACTTTGTCGCATTGTATGAGTGACTGTCGCATATGAATGGATTGATCGGTGCCGTCAACAGCCGCGCACCCCAGATCAGCACAAGCCTCTGGAAAGAGTTTCATCGGTCTGATCTCGCGAACAATGCGGGTAACGGGGGACGGAACCACTCGAACTGTAGGGACAGTGAGCCTGTAGTTCAAGGGGTCTCAAAAGAAGTAGAAAATTCATTGTTTACTATTAAGAGTCATGAGGACTGGGGCGTTGATGAGGTGATGAGGTCGGGCAGGCTGAAGGAGCATTCTTGACATGAGACATGAGACACTCAAAGAAGGAAGATCCATGATGAAGATGCAACTGTTTTAACTGAAGGTGTCGGGTGAGGGCGATGATCGATCGGAGAGGGGGAACTCAATGACAATCATAGTGGAGGGGAGACGGGCCTAGGGGCTAGAGCCTGTCAGATCTGATCAACCCCCCTGTATTGGAAGTCATGTCAGATGCAACTATGCAATGCAACCAATTTATTTTGCCCGGGCTGCAAGGTACACAAAGCCAGGGCCAGGGCCAGGTCCAGGTCCAGGGCACTAGAAACAACACCAGGGGTCTTTGTCAGCTTAGAAAAGAATCGACATCAGAAACCAAGGTAGATTAGACGTAATGTGATGCAATATCCTCACGGGAAGATCATCGCTAGACGTCATATCGTCAATCATTCAGTCGATTCAATCAACTTCTTAAACTCTACAGTTCTGTACCTGCACCCAGTTGAAAGTAACGTTCCGTTCAACTCAAACTCTTACACTCTCCCCTCTTGCCTTCGCCCTTCCCGTCCACAAATACTAATGCTAATGCTGGGCTAACGTAGGTACACCCGTAAACTCTGCTTTAGTCCGTCCCAGCGCCTCTACCACCTAGTCTCGAGTGGCTGTGGGCTCCAGAGCATCACCACTTAAAGGTGGAGGGTCATCAGTTCATGACTCTTCAATTACACTCAATCATCAATGCATGGAGGCGGCCCTTTATTACCTTCAAATTAAATTTTATTATATAAATATTTATCTCGCTCAATCAACCAACATTTTTAGCACAAAGAGATCGTCCTCCTTTAATTCCCATTTAGAACGGACAAAGGGGGGTCAATCATCTGTCCATGACACGAGAATCTTTCTCAATGGAATGCTCCCTCATAGCCTCGTGCATTCCTCCCACTGTCGCACTCAGATCGCCCTCTTCCAAGTAGCAACCCTACCCAACGGTCTCGTTGCTGCGCCAGAGTAAATTCGTAGTTCTCTGATTCTTATTCTCATGACCTTGACTCTGATCTTGTTCATCAATATCTTGCTGTTACTCTCAGCAGAGACCAACCTTGATTTTTGTCTCCATGTCTTGCCCGTTTCTCTGGTACCCGTCGCTGGCTTGTCCGTTGCTCCATTGACTTGACTTTGGCCATCTCCACGCCTTGCCAGGTCTCGTTCGCTTACCGGCCGAGTCCCTTGTTGCTCGTCTCGAACTTTGTTTTGCTGCATCTGACTGGCTCAGGCCTCTCGCCTCTCTTCTCACTATCGCTCAAAGGCTCCTCAGGCTCCAAGCCTGGCTCCTTCTTTTCATTCCCTCCGTTGCCATTCTTTTGGCTCTCATTTCATTCATGCCATCAACTTCCACTTTCACTTCGACATCTTCGTCGTCTTCCTTAACTCTCTTTGCCAGCCCTAGGTGACTCGCTTGGCTGACTACGACCCCATTGAATCCTCATACATCAGCTTCAACCACTATAGCAGAACAACAGTCCAGTATTCCAATGGCTTCTTGGACCTTGCCCTATCGGATTGAGGCTGTCGACCGCGACCCAGGCTTCTACTGGCAGGATATCGACAATGGACCTAACGATGGATCAAACGACTTCTTTGGTCAGTTTCTCACCTTTGATAGTGAAATACCGTCTTCTATGGCCGATTCACACGGCCACGACCCATCAATGCCGACCCTAGCAAATGGACTTATCCTCGGCCATCCCCCCGAGTCCACTGCATCTGCCTCGTCGGGCGTCTCAACAACTGAAGATGAGTTCGATTTCTTCTCTTGTAGTTCCCAGGTCGATGCGACAGTGCCCTCTCAGCCGGCCTTATCCACTGCCCCGGGTGCATCGCATGAGGTCGATCCCCGAAGCCTCGCACTTGCGGGTGACGATGGATTGACGACTGAGAAACCTCCCCTAGTACCTCGAGTTTCCATGTCAGACCCAGAACTGCCTCGAGTCGATGGCATTTCATTACACTCTTCACCTGGAAGGCGGGTGCCTATTTCGCAACCATCGTCGCCGACCCCACCCAACACTACGGCCAGGAAACCCAACAAATTCGTCGAGGCACTCTCTTCCACAATTCGCAAGGCCAGTAAGCTTCGCAAGCTTAAGAAGCTCGTTGCCGTGGATCGCCCAGGCTCTCCGACAATGGACAATCCTCCTCGGGCCTTGCGACTGCAGCATCACGAATATAGCAACGGTAATGACGCATTCCCCCCATCACCAACATACGGGCCGGATAGCACCAACTTTGTTCATGGGTTTTGTGACGATCCCTTTAGTGAAATTCCTCAGCCGCCACCGAGCAACTCTCTCCGCTTCTTCGGTACCAACGGAATCCACACACCAGCAGAATCTCCAGGAGTCAAGACTGAACCTGGCCTTTACCATCCTGACATGACAAGACAAGTCCCTCAGTCAGCTTGGCAGCATCAGCAACACCCGCATCCTCATCCTCATCCTCGCCCTCATCCACACCAACATCCACATGCCCATCCTCATCCCCATCCTCAGACGCATGCCCACCCTCACCAACACCAACAAACAGCTGCCACTGGTCATCCCCACCAGCAACCCGTCGCCGTGGTGGGTTCTGCACCCGAGACATGGCCAGGGCAAGAGTACATGGCTCAAAATCCTCATCAGAGTGGGTGGTGGGATCTGAATCTCTTGAATCAGAATGGCGAATATGTTGTCGCCGATCCGCAACAGCAGAAAAATGCCAGTCTTAACCTTGCCATGCACGCCCAGCATGCAGAGTTGCCCTACGAGTATCAGGTCCACGATCCCGACTCGGCTGGCCTCATGATCCATATGCCACAACCACGAAACGCCTCGGGCCCCGTTCACGACCTTTCAATCAATACCCAAACTTACCTTCCCCCACCGCCTATCCCTCCAACGTCAGAACGCCATCGTCCGCCACGAGCTCCGTCTTCTGGAGCCCGACACTTGTCCTGCTCCCCAATCCGTAAGACACGCCAACCGTCTGTTCCACCCACGCCGGCTACCGCACACTCGCGCCACAGCTCTAACGGGTCCGTCGCATCAGCTCGCAGTGCCTCGGGTCGAGGGATGGTTCCTGGGACTCCCACAGCAATGCGCAAGCAACGACGATCTCGAGATGCAAGCGGCAGCAGTGGAGGCAGCGGCGAGATCGGGTTTGTTAATTTTACACCCAGTGACGGCGGTCTCCTTATGACAGGTGTTGCACCAAGCGGCAGTTCCAAGACCAAAGCGCGAAGAGAGCGTGAGGCGATGGAACGAAGGCGACGATTGAGCGAGGCGGCCATGAAAGCGGTGCAAGCAGCAGGCGGTGATGTCGACAAGCTGATGGAACAAGGTTTTGCCTTTTAACCCCTCAAATTAAATCCAACTGGGTCTATTGATTTTTGGTTCCTGGTCCCTGCATGAGAACACGTATGTGGCTGTCGGAACTTGCCGCAGGAGTTTGTCATATGCGACTTCGCATTTTCATATCACCAAGAAAAGGTTTGATGATGCAGAGGATACGAGAAAGATGAGGGGGTAATATACGAAATGACATAGGATGGCAGAAATCAAGTGGCAGGTGTTGGTGTTGGCGGTGAGACAATCACAATTTGCATTGGAGCTAAAGGAAGGGGTGGGCGTTGAAGGGGAAAGGGGGGAGGGAGCCTATTTACAAGAGGCTAACAAACACTCATCACGACAACAAACGACATTCATCGCCAAATGCGACAGACACTACCCTCTTCACCATCACAAT
>PVQA01002116.1:0-11050 GCA_002980515.1 Fusarium burgessii | reverse complement strand
TTTAATATGATATTTAATTGTATTTTTTCTATTTAATATATTATAGTAACTTTTTATACACGTTTATATACTATTAAATATATTACTTATTATTACTAATACTATCTTAACTACTACCTACCTATAGCCTACTTAGTACTATATTAAATAAGTAGTTTATTCCTTTTTATATATATATACCTAAAAACCTTTATAAGGAATTAATATATTTCTTATTTCCTTTTCTATTTATTATACTTAAAGTAAGGAAAACTGTAATTCTTTATATAACTTTTTTAGTTTCTAGCCTTACCTGCTTTTAAAAAAGATTTAATTAATACTGCTAGCCGCAGCTTATATTAACAGGCAAGACTGTGTAAATCCAAACTCCCCTGTACTGGTCCCTTAGAAGGGAGTTTTCAGTGTCCTACCAATACCTAGAGACTGTAACTGATATAAACGCTCTGCTTAAACTTACACGGAGATAATTTCAAAGACAGAGAAAGACGGGTTGGTTAATAAAATGAAAGTTAATAGAATTATTTCTAATATAGATCATCCAGTTAAGAAAGCTTATATAATTGGCTTTAGTTTGCTTCCTAAAACTTAAAAGTAGAGCCAATATTGGCGCGCCCGCTGGGAGAGTTCTGAGCAATCTAATTGATGAAATGGACAGATGACTAATATTTGTTATCCATCGTCTGAAGTAAAACGAAGCACTGAGAGACATGCATACAAACTCAGATTAAAGTTCACTGGGATTGGAAATTAATGTTGCATAAAGCTCTTTATAGTAAGGAACTTAAAACCCCCTAATAAAATGCCCCTTAATAGACCAAACCTTATTAAGTGCCGCCCTCAAGTCGAACATGACTGATAAGATTGGTCTTTATGCATGTTATCTAGAGGTCTGTCTTTACGCACTTTTTCTTCTTTTTTTTTTCATATAGCTTCGTTTAAGGAATTTCCAAGTCATTCATTACTATCGCTCATCCAAGCTATGTTCCGGGATACCCTTATTGTGGCCCTTTTCTTGTTCGGAGTTGTGCACGGTCACCGACACCATGGACTACATAGCCATGGTGGCTTGAGACGCTCAGCCACTTACGGTCCGTGGGCAAATAAAGAAGCATTGAAGCTAAACTCGGATAACGTGTTTGTCAAAATCTCTCACGATCCACCGATTCTAGTTCCCTCGAGGGCAGATCACCCACAAATGCCTGTCGGAGTCGACAATAACAATGACCCCATTCAAACCAACAAGTTCTATGCCAACTTCTTTGTCAACAATCAAGATAATGCCACATGGACTCACCCTTACTCGGTCTGGTGGTCCAGTGACCCTGCCAAACAAGGCCACGACATGTCTATCTCTCATACGGACCGGCGCGACTTTATCTACGGGCCTGGAGATCCAGTCAAGTCTTTCGAGGATCCTTCGTTTCAGCAATCGATTGCTCTTTCGGCGCAAGAGTTGCAGAATGGAACGGTTCTGACCACGGACTCATTGACAGCATTCTCTGCCAACGTGAATCTTGCACCGAGAAGAGGTGCAAAGCCTGTTATTTCGTTCCCCGTCGTCCAGGGCATGGCTTTCGTCACAGGTATCTACAATGACGCCACTGTTATTATTCAGTCTCAAAAGCATTTCTTGAACATTACCAACCTCCGTCTGAGTGCTCAGGGACCCGGCGCCTCTGTGCATGGGTGGAATGTCCGGTTAGGCGACGGGTCGAGTTGGTTGATCTACCTCAATCCAACCAGCTCGTCCGAGATACCAACCCTTCGAATCACCGACAAAGGAACAATCTTGGGTCCGAAGCAGTTTACTGGAACAGTCCAAGTTGCCAAGAATCCCGCAGGAACAGCCGGTATCGACGTCTTCAACAAAGCTGCTGGAGCGTACCCAGTCGGCGCCACCATCTCCGGTACTGTTTCTGGCCGCACTGGGACCTACACCTTGGCCTGGAAGAAGAAGGGGATAGAGCAACGAACACTGCTCATGTTTGCTTTGCCGCACCACGTCAAGTCATTTGACGAAGAGACAGCAAGGGGTCTCACGAACATCACATTGGCCAGTACAACCAAGGGAATTGCCACGGCTACACTTGCGGACCAGTTTACTATGGTGGAGCATGAGCTTCCTACCGACATTGGATTCGATCCATGGTCACCCCGTCTAGGATCAGTGGGATCTAAGGGCTCCGCGGCCACTGTATCTCAAGAAGCCAAAGCGGCAATCATCAAGGCTGCCAAAGTCGAGCTCGCCCGGGATATCACAAAACTTACCAATCAGACATCCAAGTACTATGCTGGAATCGCCTTTTCGATATACGCGAGAGCAATGTACGCTGTTCACAACATTGCTGGAGACACATCGTTTACAGCTAATTCACTTGCAAAGCTTGAGGCTGCGTTCGACAAGTACGTCAACAACCTGGAACCAAACCCCCTATTCTACGATGAAGTGTGGAAGGGTCTGGTCTCTTCTGCGTCGTACGGCAATAACAACTACTTGATCGACTTTGGTAACACATACTACAACGACCACAACTTCCACTATGGCTACTATGTGTATGTTGCCGCAATCATTGCGCACTTTGATCCCTCTTGGCTGAGCAAGAACAACGGAGTGAACAAGATTTGGGTCAACAATCTGATCCGTGACTGGTCCAACCCATCGGCCGAAGACCCTTACTTCCCCTTTTCACGATCCTTTGACTGGTTCCACGGTCACAGCTGGGCCCGGGGCGTCCTCGAGGCACCGGACGGCAAGGATCAAGAATCCTCAGCCGAAGACGCCTTCTCGACGTACGCCATCAAGATGTGGGGTAGAGTCATTGGTGACGCCAACCTTGAGGCCCGCGGCAACCTCCAACTTGCTGTGACGGCGCGCAGTCTACAGTCGTACTTCCTCCTAGCAAGCGACAACGACGTCCAACCGCCCAATTTTATTGGGAACCGCGCCACGGGCATCCTCTTTGAGAGAAAGATCAATCACACGACATACTTTGGTGACAATATTGCCTACATCGAGGGCATTCACATGCTTCCGATTGTGCCGAGTAGCGCCTATATCCGTAAACCTTACTTTGTACGTGAGGAATGGGATCAGTATTTCGCCGGTAACAGGTCTGGAGCTCTCAGCAGTGGCGGTTTCGCGGGCCATATCTATGTAAATCTCGCGATTGCGGACAACGCTGGAGCGGTTGAGAGTTATGACTTTATGAAGAAGCAGACTACTGATAGTCCCTACCTCAGCGGGTCAAGTCTGACTTGGGATCTGGCGTATACGGCGGCGTTGGGGGGCAGTTTGGCATCCCCCGTGAATTCAACACGTCTTTGAACCTGAGAAGTACACCGAACTATGTGGTACAAATTGCGGCCTGCAAGGAGAAAGCGGCACAATCCATATTGGCTATTCACCTATTGCCCATGTTGGTATATGTATCTATAGCAAGAGTGTTACCGAGTTGAGATGCGAAACAATTTTTCATTAAATAGAAACCCTTCCCGAGAGCATTTGTATCATCTCTCAACAAATTTTTCAGTATCACGACCGTAGTATGTTTTCAGCAGAACAGTCCGCGCTAGACTTGAAGTGTTAAATCATTAGGAGAAGATCAAATGCCTGGAGACCTCGCTGTCTATGTATAAACGGATACTAGAAAGTAAGATAAATCTCCAGAACAGAATACTATCAAAGGACTCTTATGCACCTTGCTCTTCCAAAGGTCACAAGTAAGTAGGAACTGATTCAAGATATACTGGAAGGTTCTAGACGTCTATCAATATATACTAACTACCATGTCTGGTCTGTCAAAGATCTAAAACGTGCTTTCAAGCATGCTACTGAACTTGATACTCGACACATGTGTATCTTTATTGATGGTCTTGATGAGATCTGTGACAAAGACGGCTTTTGTGCTCTCATAGAGTCAATCGAAGATCCTTAGTTTCCCCAAGACCAAGCTCTGTGTCTCTACTCGACCGGAAAAGAGAATAGTGCGATGGTTCGATGGTAGATTTTGTGCACCCGGAATCCTATTAGAGGACTTGACCAAGCCGGACATGCGTGCTTTTATACGCAAGAAACTCAGTCCTCTTCTAGAACGCGGCAACATATCAGAAGACACATACTGGCGACTAGGCGAGCAGCTTATCGACAAAGCGCAAGGCATGTTCCTTTGGCTTCATCTTGCAACTCGGAGTCTCATCACCGGTATTGAAAGCAAAGATTCCGATGATTTACTTCTAGCTCGGCTTCATAAGCTTCCTAGAGAGCTTGAGAACCTATACGCCAACATGTAGGAAAGGCTGAACGGAGACAACGCTGTGTACAAAGAAACAGCGGCAAGGCAATTTCACTATGCTATGCTCGAGTCAAGCCCATCGGGCCCCTTTCAAGACCACAGCAAGCTGTGGAAAGAGAGCCCCTTCAAAGGGCCAACACTGCTTCAAGTTGCATACGCTGAGAGTACCAAGATGCAATAAACCCTTCTCAGGGATCCAAAGACTATCGAACCCTCAGAAATGCAACGACTATGTGATGAGGCGAAAGACTCTGTGCACACTAGGAGTGCGAGGCTGTTGCAGGTTGAGTGGCAGAGCCTTTGGGCTGTGAAGATGAATTTCATGAACTTGAAGCACACCTCCGAAGACACGCATAATACCGCTATCACGGCCTTTGGTCGTGTAGTGTTCATACATCGCACAGCCCACGACTTGAAAGACACGGAGATTGGCCGGCGAATCCTACAATACGGATCGTTATCCGAGGCGTCTATACGTACCCGGCTTCTCAAAGGCTTCTTTTGCGTTCTTATTGCCTGCAATGCCAAAAGGGGTTTGAAAGCACACCTCTCTGCTCTCGTTAACGAGATTGCCAGACTATCAGAATGTTGGGAGAATAAGGGTCTCAATGTTGCTGTCCATTTACTTGACATCTTGCAGCCCCTTTACAACGAACAGTCCTAACTACCTATGCCTATTTAACTCCAGGTCTGAAACCAGACGCGATATTTATGCGACATTTCTTGACTACTTTCTGGTCATGGATAGCGAAACCTACAAAATGTTAGCTGAGAACCCGAAATACTCAAAATACCAGGGAGACAGATTCTCATCTGTCAGAACTTACATTCCAAATCGCGATCCACAACTTTAATGGCCATCGTAAAGTCGATCCTATAATGTCTTTTCCCAACCTTTTGTTGATTCCTATTAACAATAGGCTCAATTGGGGCTAACTGATCTCGAAGAGAAGAGAAGTCTACCTCAATTTCGCCAACGTATTCGGCACCTTCCAAGATACAGTTAGATATGTCTTCCATCAAGATCCTCAAGCTTACCTTGGTTATTGGGATGAGTTTTCCTATAGTGCGATCTTGTCGAACGGTCTGACACGTAAAGTATCTCTTTGCAGATAAAGGGACGGACAGGCCAGACGTCGAATGTATGACTGCAGGTGAAGGGCTCACACTGCCATACTGATGGAACTCTTTCTCCCTGTGTTTACGTTAGTTTTCCAACGAAAGAAAAGTGTATAGATAAAGACTTACCAGCTTCAACACCCAATCGATCGTTTGCTTAATATATGGCATCCCATCATGACGATCATAGGACGGCTTCAGACCTACGTGTTCAGGGTACTGTCCGAAAGGCTCAGTTCGCAATATGCCATAACTTGAACGAGCTATTCTCTCCGGGCCATTCGCCTTGTTCAGAGCTCTGAGGACAGCTCCTGATGCTACCGCATTGATGATAGAAGTTCTGTATATCGGAGCTTAGTAAGTGGCGTAAAAATACTTGCGTTTAGAAAACAAACCCTTGCTGAGGTTCCATCAATGTGACGCGGCAATTATGTTGCAGACGGTATTCCTCCAAGAACTCTTGTAATCTCTGGCTGAGTGAGATTGAGGTTCCAAATCCTCCAATGAGAACAACTTTCTGCAAAATCTTATGTCAGAGTGAACGACCTGTTTGGCCAAAAGTAACTTACCCCAACGGTGTATCCTTTCCCCCTTGCTTCTTCGAGTTGGCTCTTCACAATCTCAACTATAGCATCTAGATGTTTGAAAAAGATCTCTCGTATCTTGAGTCTATCGCCATTACGTCAAGAAATTAGTTCTTTGTTGGAGGTTTGAATTGAACGTACCTCGGAATGTAAATGCATTCATTTCTGAAACCTTTGGCAGGATTATCACGAAGTCCTCTTATATATATCTCCTTCCTCGACGTTTGCTGGTTATAGTCAAAGCCCCGCTTGATCCTCTTTTCGAATTCCTCGAATGTTATTTTCTCAACGATTCCATGAATGGTGTCGATGCCATTGTTGAGGTACGTTTCCTCAGCAAGGAGATCTTCGAGATAGTCCCGGAAACCTTCATTCAGATAACTAGATCCATGCAGGCCACCTTTTCAAGCAGCAATTAGCTATAAATGCCACGTATTGCTATTGTACAACATACCTCCAGGAGCCACTATCTCAGTCTCTAGCCTCAATGGTTCCTCCCTGCTGACTCTATATGTGTTCGCATCGACAGTTCCGCCACCTTGGTCATTTTGTTAGATGGAAAGGCGCAATCGGGGTCAAGTCATACCTGCATCCAGTAGAACAAAGCAATCGCCAGCCTAGTTAATTATATTAGCAGCGTATCGTGATAAGAGTCAAGAGAGAAGTTTGTACCTTTATTTCAGCCGACGTGGAGAGCATGTATGCAGCTGCTGCCTCAGGCTCCGACACGATAAAGAGGTTGTCAATGCTCTTATTCTGTAAATCAGCCCTTGTAAAGTTGGCTCGTTTCATAGCCACTGCTAGGCATGCCTGCATGTCTCGGCATGCTTTCTGCGTCCAGATAGCAGGAACACAAAGTATCATTTCTTTCTCGTAACTATCATTGAAGCCTTTACGACGCAACTGGGACCGAGTATGCTCCAAAAGGTAGGTAAGAAAATCAGCAATGACGTGAAGAGGCCCTTGAATTACATTCTTTTTCTTGAGTGCATCGATAGTCTTTCTCACATCTCGCCTTACCGACTCGGTCATCTCACTGTTGTCAAGTAAGAGCTTGAATCGAGACAAAGGCTGGTTGGTGGTGTTGGAGTGTGTAGATGGACGATTCCAGACTTCATGTACTCGGTAACCCCATCGAAATTCCTCTGAGACGTCTGAGAGCATGGAGATATCGCCGTCTTCATCAGGTACGGGCACCTCAACGCTATCGCCGTTTTCCAAATGTTCCTCGGGATTATCAAGATTAAAGTGGTCGCGAAAGTGGCGGTCCAAGGGATATATCACCTCGGTAGGAACCTCCATACCCATTGGATCATTATAGTGGTAGTTGTAGTTCTCGGGGTAGTTTCCGATCGAACGAATGGACCTCGAGTCGACGGAATCGGATGGACATCCTTGGGGCACGTTGACGTAGGAAACTGCTGAGTAAGTGGTACCAAAGTCTACCGCAATGATGAGGCGTTTTGGGAAGGGATCTCCACGGTCCTCATCTAGCATGTCAAGGTTGATTGGTTCCGGTCTAACATGGTCCTCTTCAAGTTGATGTTGATGATTGGGTGCATATTCTCGACCTAGAGTCACAGTCGATGACCTTGAGAACGACATGATCTAAGCGTGGATAGCCAAGTGAAGAATTCGCGCACAGTAGGCCAGGAAGCCTCTTATTTAATCTCCTTGTTGCTACAGCTGAGCCCCATTATTCGACAGCGAACCATCTCTCTAGGCAACAAGGCAGAAACGTAGCTGTTATGGGAGCGCGTAGATCTCGTGTTGGCCAATAATAACGTGTTGTTGGTTCGATGAATATGCAGTTGGCACAGTTGAGTCAATATAATTGGACAATCAAGGTTTCATATCACCTGTGCGCAGCCTGCATATAAGGCGACAGGGGTCGAACCAACATCAGCATTCCACCTTAGAATTTATTGTTCGCTCCGAAGAGGCCTCCAGCTTCTCCTCCAAGCAACTGCATCATGGCAAGAAAGAACAATCGAAAATCCAGGCGGCCTGCCAAGTCCAAGCCGACAGAGCGTATCTTCTGGAGCACCACCGATCGACTTCAACTTCTAGCGTACCTGAACTGGTGCGTGCAATACTGCGTAAAGTTCGAAGTCACGGCTCCGGGTTACCTCGAAAAGGTAACGGGAAAACACTTCTCGAAAGAGCGCATCCGAAAGAAGCTATACAATGAATGGCAAACCTATGGAACATGCGACAAATTCAATGATCTATTTGAGCTAGGTACAGCGGGTCTCTCGCCTCTTGTAGGCAAGGAGCAGGAGGATTTCCACAGAATGATCACCAGCATAAACCCTGTCCAAGAAGCGCGTTGCACACGAAGCAGATCTTTGGGTCTTGCTGCGCGATCCGGTACTCTCTCAGCGCCTCGTTCAATTTATTCAATCAGCAGCTCCAGAGAACCCAATGAGTTGTCTACTCCACAGGCTGGCAACTCAAACGTGGTCCCAGAACGTCCAAGACAAAAGGTTAGAGACGTGACCTGAGGAAGAGTGGACCTAAGCTAATGGATGTATAGACCAAGGCAAAGTCCTCTTTGGGGCCAACAAGGCTGGCCTCAAACAACGATCTTAGTGAAGATGAGCTCGCAAGAGACCATAACACAGATAGGGTTAAAAGCGAGGATGAATCCGAACTAAGCACAATTGCCTCGCCAGAACTCTCAGATATGGAACTTGAGCTCGCCCCTGCTATCCCCGACTCCCAGGAGGATACTATGACTGTTACCTCGCAAGCACCGTTAAACTCCTCCCTAGAGGTAAGATTAAGACTGTCAGAGGCAGATCTCCTCAAACAAAAGAGCTATTCTGTCACATTGGAAAACCGAATATCCGAGCTCAAAAGAATAAACCACGACTTGGAGCATTGTATTAGCCTTGCTAGCTCAGCCCAGGGTAATAATTATGGGGAGGAAACTCGGCTTCGAGAGGTCATATCTAGTTTGAAAGATAAGCTTGACCGAGAGCGACTTCTTATGATGAACTACGAGGAACTGGAAGCAGACAGGCTTGGATTTCTCAATACCTCTCTCCGGGCAGAGTATAAAATCCTCCACTCAAACATCCGCGATACATCTTCAATGATTTGTCATCTGAGTTTGGACGACACCCTCCCTGAACAACGAACTGGTTTTCCTCACTTGGCAAATAATTGGGCTAGACGCATAGGCGGGCGCGATCTCGGCTCTCTTCTCGGCCACTGTGAGGCAGCACAGATCCCGAAGAAAGTCATTTTGGTCTCTCTGCTGGCGGCGGGTATCTTCGAACTAGTTCTCGAAGACGTGTTTCCAGCCTTTCTGGCTGCTGACTCACCACTCTTAGACCAGTACAGAAAGCATATCGAAACTCAAAGTAAGCATACCGTTCTCTTCATACTCAACCTTGCTTGTTGCCCAGAGACCGAGCTAACCAGACCAGGTGGATGGAACGCACTCCAACGACTCGATATTATTTCCATAAAGTCCGTCCTATCAGACAAGGATGTTAAGAAGGGGGTTATTTCAGAAAAGTCCAAGTGGCTTTCCAGCTTGATGTTGCAAAATCTAAGTTGCTTTTTGCCCTTGGAAAGTCGGGATATCGCCCAACGTTCACCTTATAACGAACTAGAAACGGAGACTATTAGCGACATGAGTAGTACTTTGTATCATGCGTTGAAAATCAAGATTGAGCTTATGCTGTCTGTAAAACGGCTTAAATATCTCTTCTTTAGGCCCGGTACACTATTCGACGCGGAGAAAATGGAGGTCGTCAAATCTCAAGCTGGAGATTCTGCACTTTTGAGTCAAGAGGTTAAGATCTGCTTATCACCCGCTCTTTTCGCTATGTCAGAGGCAGGCAATGAGAATGGAGTTGGGGAGGAATCAAATTTTAGGGAGAACTACAGTAAGGCTTTGGCAGAAGTGATGGACGAGGATACTAAGTCTCTTGTTCTTGTGGAAAAGGCAATTGTATTCCTTTAAACACAAGATTAGAAGCATACATTGCGCCATATTAAACTATCACAGCCAAGATCCGATTTGTTCCTGTGGAAAAGGTGATGATATTGCTTGAATTAGAGGGCCACTGATAGAAAAACTCTTTGTTTAATATATTCCTTAATTCCGGTGATATAATTATCTCCTTATATCTATGGCAAGCCATAGTTGCAGGGAAATCAGCTAGAAAGTTGACAGACATATATGGCTGAAAAGACTACTCGCCTAGTTCAGCCAACTGCATATCTCCCTTTCTATTTTTATAGTTGGTACTTAGACTACCTGCTCATAGACTCATGATACACCAGGTCTATTCCGCCTAACCAGTAGCAGAATACCCGTAATATAGATATCTCTTTTATAAATAAGCAGGTCCTTATAGTCCCATATCTTTAATTAGCAAGATGCTTATTTACTACAATGTCATTGATGTTTCTGATCTGGTCTTGACACAACGTGCCAGGTCGTGTGAATGACGTAGTTAAGCGTAACTATTTCAGCTAGACACCTGTTCTATTCCAAGTTACTAATACCCTGCGTGAGTCACTAAATCAACTCTTGTACTGCTTGCTTAGTTGACCTCTTCTTTATTTCGCACGCAAAACAATCCGCTTCTCATACTCATTTCGTTCGTCTCTGCGACTTTTGTCAAGTTCAGAGTCGCCATGGTCGCTTACGATATCCACTTCGCATTGTGCGGCAGGGCCACGCCTCTATTTACTGAACAACACCGAGATAGTGACCCGGCTCCTCCGCCCGAAATTCAAAAGCTGATAGATATAGAATTCCTGACCGATAAACCGGATGTGTGAGGTTGGATATTATCTCTTTTAGGAGCGTTGACTGACTTTCTCCTACAGCCCGTGGCGCTTTGAAATTGATGTAGCTGGCTTCTCTGTATTAAGTTTTTATTAATAAATAATATGAAGTATAATATTAAGCAGTATTAAGTATTATATCTCTTAATAGTTAATAATATATATTAGGCTTATTAAAGTAAAGAAGTATTATTAATAGTTAGTAAGATATACTACTAAAAGTGCTAATAAATATATTTTATATAT
>PVQA01002105.1:0-10119 GCA_002980515.1 Fusarium burgessii | reverse complement strand
TCAATTCCATGAACCTCACACTCTACAGTCTTTAAATTTAACCTCAACAAACCTGCCACCTAAATATCTCAATTATTCTCGACTACCAAAAGTCCTACCAATACCATTTCATTATGAATTCAACCGTACGACAGAGTGGGGCAAGAGTTTCCTTATATACTCTCCTTTGGGAAGGAAAGCTTCGACGTACTGAGCAGAGGGGACAGTTCTTCTGGCCATACCACCTGCTGAGGAGTCTGATGACTCCAGATCGTATTTACAATGAACTGATATCCTCCTTGACAAGCGAGAGGAATGCAGCAAAATACCGAGACCTTATCTTGGGCGAACATAGGGGCCGAACAACGTCTTCTAAAACCTACCGCTGCGTGTTTGCCATACTTGTTTTACAAGGTCGTATGGATGACATTGGCACGTTTCTTAAAGAAAAGCTCCATGATGGTCTTTTCCCGCTAGATCGTACTGAAGGTCGTGCAATTGCGCAAAAGTGCTTTGAGTGGCTTAATTGGACAGAAGAGGATGTGGAAGGATTCAACAGCACAGAATTGAGAGTCTTGGTCGAGTACTGATATAAAGGGCAGGGGGTGAAGTGGGAGACTTTGGAATGCCAGTTATCAGAGGACAAAGTGGTAGCCACTGATAGAGGTATAGCATCCCAACATTTCTAAAAACACAATTCTACTCTTTTTTTTTGGTTCAATATGTAACAACTAACTCTTTCTACGGCTAATAGTACATGGGATGTCTTTATGATACATGAACCAGGAGTTATCATACTTCCACTCATGGTTTGGATCGGTAATACGAACCTATAAGCTTGAGTTAGTACTTGTCGAGACAGGTGACAGTAAATAACTTACATCAAAGTTTACATAGAGAGTAGCAAACATTTTATACATCTCCAACTTGGACATGTGCTTCCCCATACAAACCCGTGAACCGTGTCCAAACATCATCTCAGTGCACTCATGCATTCTTCGCACGCGCTGAGCATGTCCCTGCTCTGATTCACCCTTGTTGCGAAGCCATCGCTCAGGTCGGAATGTATCGACATCTTCACCAAAGACACCGACATCGCGTGTGATTACGCAGGGATTGATACCAACCTTGGTTCCAGCAGGAATGAAGCGACCATCTGAAAGTTCAAGACCTTCCTTTGGAACTTGGCGCTCGAGGATGAGACCAACAGCGGGCGAAATTCGCATAGACTCACGCATAACTGCGTCAAAGTAGGGCAATTGACTGATCTCCTTCCACTGAGGAACGGGAAGAGTTAGGTTAGCTGAACGGAGCTCTGCGACCATCTTTTCGCACACAGTAGGGTTCTTGAGGAGATGGTAGGCAGGAGCACGCATGGCACCAGCTGTTGAGTCACCGCCAGCCAAGACATTGAGCATAAGCCAGTTCAAGATCTGCTGGTCGTCAACATAGTCGACAGTCTCCTTCAGGCTGTTGTACTTGTCGATGAACAGATCAACAGGCTTGCGCTTGGCAGCACCGGAAGCTACCTGCTGCTGATATTCCGTCAGAATCTTGACGGTGTACAATACACCATTAACAAGAGGTCGAGGACCAATGCGCCAGATGGGATTCTTGTCCAACCACTCGTCAAGCCACGGGATCTGGCTCACTGGTGTGAAGTATTTAAGTCCAGCTGTGCTCTCAGCAATGATGTTCTCGACATCGCCAGCTTGGTCCATGAGGCCATAGCTGCGTCCAAAGCTGATATTGGCGGCAGCGTCCCAAGCGTAATAAGCAACCCACTCGTCCATTTTGCAGACATAACCGGTGCTGGCAAAACGGTTGTCAAGGTGAGTGATCAGCTCACAGAGCGTCTCGTCCATAATGGGCTCAGCCTCTAGCATTTTGGGGAGAGTCCAGAAGCCTCGGATGGGCTTGGTGTACTTGGTGTGAAAATCCTCATCTGCAGTGTTGAAAATGTTCTGCATGCGATGGCCATTGACGACGACATCATTGGGGCGGTACATATTAGTCTATTAAAGTCAGAACCCATCAATCACAATCATCTCTATAATCTACCCAACAAATATTCACACTTGATTGGGCATGTTTCAGGGTGCTTACTTTTCGCCAAGGGTTTCTCGTGGTGTAAATCACTCGAATCAGATCTGGGTCACTGATACTGATCGTATTTGGACCAACCCGAACAGCAGAACCCCATCTCTGATGCCAGGCACGCATATGTCCATCGACATTTCCCTTGGTGGCAAGATATGCCCGATAAAAGTCCGTATACTTTGCAGCAAGAGGCCCAGGAATGCGTCTGAGAGGCGAGAATAAGAGGTCGTAAAGGATACGAGCAACGACAAAAGCAACGCCAACGTACAGGACGTAGCTCAGCTCAAAGGAAGAAAGGGCCATGACCTACAGAGACAACAGGTGCATCCGCGGAGAAAACAAAGAGAATATATCATAAATTTGATTAAAAAAAGCAGCAGTGGGATGCAGACGCGGGACCGAGCCGGATCTATATTGCTTTTTGCGGAGGACATGGTCCGATTACTGGACATGTGCAATGCACTCGAGCTCCACAGTGCCTTTATCAGAGGCAAAGAGAAAATGACGCCGTCTGGAAGAGGATGCGACTGGATTAAAGTGCAGTGTAACGGTACTCCACAACAACCTTGCAGGGTTTTTTATGTTAGTGTTTATGATATGTCTAAAATCCACGCGGAAGAAACCAAGTGGGAAGCGGAGCAGCCATTGAGAATACAGGAACAGGAAGCGAATATGTGTGAAATTGTTGGTTCCCCCACATAAGCATGAGGCTGCTTGAAACTAGGTATGCATTAGTTAAAAGAATTCCATGCACATGGCCTCGATTAGCAACCACCTCTGTTAAGGTTGTCTTAATCGGTTAGGTTTCTGGACGATCAGAATGAGGAAAGAGATAATATCTCACCGGGGAGGCGGGAATATCCTTGTACGACCAGGGGGTATCCTTGGAGAAGGCTGAGCAAACAAAGAGCTTATAGAACTCGAGGCAATATTTGAAGCACATGTGAGAAGTGACTGTTACCTAATTATTGGCTTACTGTTGGTTCGTAGGTAATCTTACACACGGGACAAGTACGCCATTGGTGGGGGAACTCAGCCACAACTAACAATAGGCAAGACATCAATTAACGTCAACTTACTCTAGCAAACCGCTGATCATCACGCAACAGTTCTTCAACACTAAAGTAATCAAGACATCAATTCAAATCAATCCACTCTGCACAAATTTCTTGCAGTATTCTATTCCTCATGGCCGGCAAATCCACTCTCTGTGACAAGGTCATTATGCAGGAGTATGGCACAGCATCTGATCTATCAGATTCTCGAGGACCAACACACACAGGGATTGGCAGTAATACGGAGATAACAAAGCATGCCCTAATTTTGTTTGCTACCCTGCTGTAACAACTGAGAATTGACAACTTATGCAAAAAAAAAAAAGCACAAATCTGGTCGTGATTGGATTTGCAGATCGTTTCCATCGAGGCATATTAACGTATGATTGTGATGGCATTGATTGTCCCCATTGTTTTCTCTCCTCTCACAGTCGGGATATTTTCACGCGCTAGATTCGATTCGCTACTCGGCCATTTTTGTTGCCCCGTTCTCACATTTCTTTTCTTGGCCGTTGTTTCGAGTCCAACGGCCTCGGTCTCTCCCGTGCCAATCTTTTCCCCACGATGAATAACCCTTTCTTTTTTCTCTCTCTTTTGTGATACTCAAAATCCTTCGCTGAGATGTGATATATACTTGAGAGAACAAAGCTATGTTACGGAAAAAAAATTCTGTTTGCCCGCCGTTTTGGTTGTTTTCGTAAAAGTGTATCAAGGTTTGTCCTTGGATACATATAAGACGCATGAACACGCTGGTTAAAGCAGAGTGAGACAAACTTGTTGGTTATTGATGCACAATATGCCTGCTACTACGCCTTCTCCTGAGTATCTCGCTGAGACGCGGGGGCCGATGATTCGGACTGTTACGTGGCTTTCTGTTGTCTTTCCTATTCTCTTTGTTGGACTGCGCGTGTACACGAGATTGTTTGTGCGAAAGGTTTTTGGTCTTGATGACTGGGTCATTGTTCTTTCTTTGGTAAGGGAGCTTCCTCCTTTGATGCCTCACAAACGTTAACAAATATCACTGGTACAGATTCTTCTCCTCATTTATGGCGCCATCATCGAAGCAGCCGTTCAGAAAGGTCTCGGTCGACATATCGAATGGGTACTCACCTTTGCCCCTCAAGATGCGGTTCCCGTTGCACTACTGGGCCAAGTCTCGCAGCCTTTCGTCGTCATGTCATGCGCCTTGGGCAAGACATCCTTCTCCATCAGTCTCATGCGTCTCGCCGCCCAACGATTCATACATCGATTCCTCTGGTTCATCGTCGTAACTATGCTTACGCTGCATATCCTCATCTCTATCATTGTCTTTGTGCACTGTGAAGATCCTCGAACGACATGGAACCCGGCTATTGTGAGCAAGTGTTGGCATCCTAATACATACCTTGGAGTCTTGTACTTTATCGGCTGTAAGTAAATTCAGTACTGCTGGTTTGATGTGTGCTGACCTTCAACAAGCCTACTCTGCCGTCACTGACTTCGTCCTTGCGCTTCTTCCATGGGCTATGCTGTGGAACTTGAATATGAAGAACAAGGAAAAGTTCGGTGTAGCCGTTGCCATGAGCCTTGGTGTCTTGTAAGCTTGCATGGCGCCTTGTTCATTGCTTTACTAACGCATTCACAGTGCCGGAGCCATCGCTATCATCAAGTGCACCAAACTCAAAGCCAACGCAACAAGCACTGATCCAACCTACGACGTCGGTGAACTCCTCTTCACAGCCTGCGCCGAGAACGCCCTCATCATCATGGCCGCTTGTATACCTACCCTCAGACCCATGCTTCGCAAGGTCTTTCCCTCATCAGCCAAATCAAGCGATAACTCGCATCGCTTGAAGAATATGAACAACATAATGTTCGTTCCCAAGAACAAGGCTGGTCAATGGAGTGCTCTTATTGAGACGGAGGTGCAACCGGATCACAACTCTGATAACCAGAGCGATAAGAGTATTCTCAAGGAACATCGGGGGACCATGAATGATCAGGGTAATGCTACTTCGGCTGGTGGGCCTGTCAGTCCAGCACAGTCACCTCATATCAGGAAGACCATGTTGGTGAATGTGTCCTATGACAGGAATAACGTTATGTAGAAGGTAAAGGTTTATTAGATGCAGTAGTCATCAGTCAAGGACCTTGGATAGGCAATTATTTGAACTCAACCAAGGTCATCCGAGAGGCATGGAAGACTCATAGTGATTATTCTTAATTATGCCATTTGCCTCAAGTCTATTCTTGTGGCCAGGCATCCCTCCTCTAGTCGTCTGAATACAGCTCGGGTTTGTTGGCCAGTCTCTATTCGAGATTTATCGTATAAGTCTTTCCGTGTAATGAATATCTGCATCTGAGGTACTACTATTCATTCACCCTGGCCCATAGCGTCAGTAGTTCACTCAGGATTGCCAGCTATCTTGTGTGTTTCACAGAAGCTTCCCACAGAGACACAGTGCCCACATGCATATTTTTGAAAAGTTAAATTATCACCACGCTCTACTGCATCGCCTGGAATTCAACAAACTCGTTCTGATTGACAATAAACCATATAAAAGTGAAACTTTATCTTCACTTCTATCGTCAGCCATGGATCCTACTGCCAAACCCTTTGTCTCTAATCCAAGGACTCACCAAATCCCCATCTTACAACTCAATGGTCAACCTATCGTTGACCATGAATCATTCGGAGATCACGCCCCACGATTAGCACTCCTACATGGCCAGCGCCTCACATTGGAAGGCCTCTTGTGGCACAGTGAACTTTTATCCGTTACCTACTCGCTGGAGTTTTACTGGCCCTACCCGTTACTGAAACGGCTGATGACACCACGGCGTGTCACTCGTCAACTACAACTGGCCAGTGTGGATTTCAAGACTGCAAAAGAACTCTCCAACAGAATCCTCGGTTTGAACGCAAGCCCAAGACTTGAACCGACAAAGACATACCGCCTTATCTTTGCTATAGTAATTATTATGAAATATCCTCAGGCCATTACAGAATTTGTTGAGAACGATCTACATGATGGCTTGTTTCCATTACAAGTAACAGGCAGTACTAAGGTTGCGGGTAAATGTATGGAAGCTCTTGGCTGGGATTTCTTTCAGCTAAGTTCTTTCCATAAAGTGCAAGAACGAATGCTGGTTACAGACTTGGACGGTAGTCAAATTTGGGAGCTTCAACAATACGAGGCTTTGTCCGAGAATGTGTTTCCGTGCACCTGGTACTAGTGAGAGACCCGAAATTATAATGACTAGTCTAAATATATATTGTCTGAAACCTAATCTTTCGTTCAGAGGATACACCACACTGACTGTCGGTTTCCTCAAACCAATCGGACCTCAATTGAAATCTGATAAGATGTAGAAACACCACCACAAGCACTTGTGAAATCAACTCCCGGAGATACCAACACCAACCGCGAAGAGCATGTCCAAAAGTCTGCAATCTGGTTATTCCCCCACTTGCACTGAAGACCCAATGGATACTCGGTTGCTGGAATTACCTTGCAGATCATATTAGTAGCCATGTTCTCTGCTGCCTCGTCGGGCGACATGAAACGCACGTATTCTTCTGAATTTCCATTCGTATTGTGGTAAGCACTTGTTCCTATGGAATTTACAGAGCCACTGAAGACTTTGAGCTCTCCTGTGCGTTGATTGAGGGTGAAGCTTGCGATGGAGTCGACTTCCGGGGTAAAGTCGACAAAGTATTTACAAGTGCCGACTTGGTTCTCTAAGTCGACGAAACCAACTCCACCGAGGGAAGCAAGATTAGGGTCACCGCTGTCGTGCGCGATAAGCTTGATAGTTTGCAGTGAATCGACTTCCTTGATCTCGGTGCTAATAGCTGTCTCTGTTTCGGTAGCAACGATAGTCTCCTTCTTGGCAGTTTCGACAACTTTGACCTTCTCAGTGGAATAGGTCTCTTGGACAAACTCGGTCTTGACGATTTTTGTGGCATAGGCAGTTGCAATAGCTGTCCTGATGGTGGTTCTTCGTGGAATGATAACCTTGTGGACAATATAAACCATTGTCGTTCGGGAAAGAGTGACAGTTTTTCTGGTCACACCAACGTGAGAGCATGCGGATGAGTATTTGGCCGAGTTGGTGCACGCATTGCTGGCGTAGGAAGGGATAATTGGGCTGCTAACTGCTCTCTTATGCTTAAAAGGGGGATTAACATTCCGAGCTGTCGTTGTGATTGTCTTTACGGCCTTCTGCGTGCCTGTCTTTGTGCTATCTTCGAATATAGTCGTAGTGATGTCTACGGTAATGCTCTTGACAACAGAGTTGGTGCGCGTAGTGGTTACCAGCTGTGTTCTGATTGCCGTAATTGATTTTCTAACTGTTGGAATACTCGTTGTTGTCTTGGTTCTATAAATAGTGCTGTATTACGACCTCGTTAGCTGCTGTGACACCTTATAATTACTTCTGAATGCTTACGCCTTCTTGGGCGTCACGGTAGTGTATAGGAACGCTTTGCAGTCAGACGTGCATGTCTTGCTTCCCACTCCAGTAACAGCTACATTCAAAGTCAGAGAATCAGTACAAATAACATTTCCAGAGTATTACATACCCAACAAGCAAGAATCAGGGTTGACATTTACCGCGTCAGCACCGGACAAAATCATGCCTAGAGGCACGAAATATTGGAAGAACTTCATTTTTACAAAGATAAGCCTTCAATAACGGAGGGACAAACATAAAACTGGTGGTAAATAAGGGCAAAGGGAGTAGATAAATAATGCTGGCCTTGCCGTGACGCCGGTCATATGCACTGATGGATTGTTCGAGACTGGTCGGACATATCCTAACCTTGGGAGAAGACATCCCCTTTAACTTGAAATGGCACTAATAAATCGATAATCACTAATATTAAATAAGCCAACACATTCAAAATGAGATAATTCGACACGCTATTAGTTTTGCAATCGAGACTATCGAAAATATCTTTGCGCTACTGAGAGCCTAGTCCACTTGATCAAGTCTGGGCCTAGACTCACTAAGATCCCGCAAATTCAGGAGAGTCTGTCAAATTCATTGCTAGGGTTTGAGAAAAAGCACAACCCTATTTTCTGGTCATACTAAGTTGTCATAATCATCTATCTCGTTTGTTTTAGGGATCTATATACGCCCTCTACAAGCCTGCCCAAGACCTGAATCTCTCGGCCCCAGCCTTCAAGATCATCTGAAACAAGTCAATATCCTTCCTGGCATCCTCAGCACTGGTCTTGGGCATCTTCCCCCCAACAACACAGTCATACAGTTCCGACATCTCCAGAGTGTACGGGTCTTCATACGTCTTTCTGATAATTCTTTCTTGGAATCCTCCATCTCCAATCTTTTCTCGAATCGTCATAATCACTGGCAAACCCTTAACGTAAGGAGAGTCGAAATTAACTCGCACAATCTTGTTGGCCGAGTAGATTTCGATGTGAGCGTCGAATTGGGGTATGGCATTGACCCCAGACTCATAAGTGACGGGGAAGTCGTCGTATTGGAATAATACGCTGAAAATACCGGGGAATGTTAGGACAGCACCAGCAACGGATACGGGCATGCCTAGAATCTCGCGCATAGCTGAGAGATCGTGAGTACCAAGACTACATCATAGAGTCAGCGCTGAGGTGGTTTCATCACGAGACGATAGTGGCTTACCCTCCCAGAATTCTCAGCATTCTTTGTGACTGGGATGTATTCGGGACCTCAAACTCTTTCACGAGGGCTTGCTCAAAGATATCAGCTTCCCGACGGTTTCTATCCTCAGCATCTGCCTCTGTGAAGTCGTTAAACCTCTCAGGAAAGGTGCCGTTCTGCGAAACAAAGGTGGAGTTGAGTCCAATAATATCCCTCACACGAGCATATTGGATTCTATCCATACCCCCGACTTCTTGCACAGCATCAATAAAAGCAGTAGCGTAACGCCGCATAGTTCCAACAAGCACCTTGCCCTTTGAAGCCTTCTCCGCTTCGATAAGCCTGTCCATATCTCTGAAACAAGTGGCCGCTGGCTTTTCAATCAGACAATACTTGTCATTCTTGAGGGCTAGAATGCCATGCTCGACGTGGTATGCATCAGCATTGGCGATCAGGACCACGTCAACATTTGGTGATGAGCAGAGTTCTTCAGGATTGGTGGTTGTTTTGGGCGTACCGCCTTGAACTTTGGTGGAACAATGTGCTAGAGCTTGCTTCGAGATATCGCAGAGATAGGTCGTCTTGAACTTATGGGAGAGAAAGTTGATGTTTGGGATATGGGCGACTTGAGAGATCTCACCGCAGCCAATGATTCCGACTCGAAGGATACGGGCGTCATCGGCTTGGTGATCTTGTGCACTTGACATGGTGATAGAATAGACAGAATCCAGTTTGATCAAGTGATAGATGGCAATTTTCTGGACTCGTAAGACTTGTATTAAATAAGGAATGAATCAGACTTTGAAGGTATTACTAGAGCTATTTATCCGTTCTCTACTCTGTCATCAATACGTAGTATCTCTCCTCATGAACCCCAACTGCTTACCCCACATACCGCTACTCCCCGACACCAAAACAGCATTCAGCTCCGCTACTCGGTGATAGGTTCATGACTCAGTCCCTGGTACCGACCATGCTATAATGTAACCTTACCTTATTTCTTCCCCATGGGGATTCAAGTTTCTTCGGTTACAGGGTACGAAAATCCGGTGTCTAGATAAGGAGCCGAAAGCTTTAAAAGCAGGTCAAAATCCCTTCCTGTTGTCCCTTTTCCTGCCTTTCAAGTCACTCCCTTATTGGGATTCTCTGAAATCTCTTGGCAACACCCTTCTATTCTCAAATCCTCTCTGACTTACGACTATGGGTGCCTTTTCTCGCAAGAAGGAAGCCGAATTGGCTGTTGGTTCAGAACTCTCTAGAGTAAGTAACCCCTCATCTCTGCCATCTCTTTGCTAGCAGTCCGTACTTACGACTTTCGCATCAAGGTTCTTCCTCAAGATCCAAAGCCATGGTACAGGAC
>PVQA01002103.1:0-25963 GCA_002980515.1 Fusarium burgessii | reverse complement strand
AACGGAATGAAAAGAGAAGAAGAGGGTAGGGGGTGGGAAGAAGGTAAAAGGGAGGGGGGGGAGGGGGGGGGATGAGGGAAATGTATCTGGATGAAAGAGATGTTAGGATATTGAGGAACAGGAGAGTAAGATGCTTTGGAAATGGTATAGTTACCGTGTGTTTGAAATTGGTGTGCAGGAAAAGGAGATTTGCGCATCGGGGGTGAGAGGGAAGAGAGAAGATTTTGGTGGGGATGAGGGGAAAGGAGAAGAGCGAGATGAACGCGGGCTGGCAGCAGATGCAGCCTACGACGCGTCACGCCACTAGCCTATAAGAGAGCAGCAACAAACAACTTAGGGCTCCGGTGACCAGGTGACGACTAGTTACGTTGCCAGTGATACTCATTATTAGGGCATTGAGCATTTGGACCGGGCACGGCAGTTCCAGAGTCCTCGTTGGTAAGGGGGAAGGGAATTCCTGGATATAAACTCGTTCTCTTGAGGCACTTCGGTGGGAATTAGTCCCAGCCGTGGAAGGGCTCAGGAGAAGTAGGAGAGGCTGCAGTGTAGTGGAACGAAAGCACAGGAAGCCATACAGACATGCATCACCTCGATGCAGAACGTTGATCCTGTTCAAAGTTCACAAGAATGCATCAAGCTCAATGTTCATGTTTATGTTCATATAATGTTCATAATCACCAAAGCATCCTGACACTCGCTCAAGATTTTGAACCTAGAACATATACTCGTATTTTAAATACTCTGTGTGGTAGACATTACCAATAAGATGTTCCATGATGATTTGGACTTGTTGTTCTGCTGTCCAAGTGGTGTTGTTACTCGGTGTTGTAGGCAGCCTTCATCCCGCCCCTCCACTGATGAAACTACTCGGGCCCACATCCACCCCCCGAAGTCATCACCATATTGCCATCTTGTTGTTTTCGTTCATCGATATTGTCTTTCGTCCTGTATATCGAAATTTCATCCACCAGCACACAGTCATGGAACTCGAACTCGAAGCTCGAGAGCCAAGGATGTTATCGATCACTTGAAAGATTGCCCCCTTTGCTAAGGGAGCAGTGCATTCTGAGGCATGCCAACCTTGCATCGTTGCGTAGTATCACCACCATACACTCATGATGTTTTCCACACTTCGACCCCGAACCGACAAAGAAAGCAGACGATGTGCATCGGCCATCTACAAGAGTCATTCCTATTTCCTTCGATCATAGCAGCGGCGGCCGCGGGTTGCCCACAAGCATACATGACATCGGTTCGGAGCGAGGATACACGTTATCAACGATGCGGTGACAAGGGAACGGCTGGTGGACAAGAGTAAGGTAAGGAGCACGACTCCCGCATGGCTTCCATCCATATTGAGAGCATAATGAGGAAACAACAGGCCCTCGCTTGAAGACGCGGCGCCAGTAGACCATATCACGACTGCAAAGAACGACCACATATACATGACCGCATCCTGGAAGGATTGAGCAAACCGCTACCCCTTATTCAGGCACTTACTCGCTTTCGCACAGATCAGACCACTTGTCTTTGCTGTGATCGGATTTACCGAGCAGTGACACTCCTTGAACCAAGAGAAGACTTCTACCAGGAATTGTATACACAAGTAGTGACTGACCAGACTTGGCCACAATACAGGGGAAAGCGAACGAACGACTCGTAAAGCACTGGCTTTGTCGAGGCGATACGACCCACGAAGAGACCGCGAACCATCCATCGAGACTCAAGACGCATAAGATACACATTCAGGGGAACAAAGGCAGAGGGAAAGGATTGGCAACATGGAATTGGGGCTGCAGTCGACAAAGAACATACTGAAGGCATTGTAAGTTGATCATCAAAGAAAGGAGGTTTGAGTACGAGACTGGTGAGCAAGGGATAGCAATTGGCCTCGCCACTTGACGATACAGCCGCGGAATGAACACTGAAGCATTAGAGACATGTCGAGGATGCCAAAGGAGTAAATAGGTAGATAAAGAGATGAAGTTACATTAGAAGGAAGAACGTTGAAACGGTCTCACGTGAGAGGATATGGCGTTCCTTCCCAATTCCCACCATATCCACATTTGAGCTCTCCCGGGTGAGTCAAGCGGCCAGTTTTAGCACCCTTGCCCCCGCAAAAACCCCTGTTGAGCATCCAAGACATGGATTATAGACGTCAGTTACAGGGGTCAGCAGAGACAGAGATATGTAAACCAACAGGTGATGAGGAGAGCCGAATTAGTTATTCCCAATATCCAACCGTTTACGTATAATAGCTCATCTTTATCAAATTCTGGTTAGTTCATATTATTCGGAGATTCCCAAATTGTACCCAACACCCACAATTCGATGTGGATAGACTTCCTTGTTTAGCTTCAGCCTCTAGGCATCCAAAGCACCAAGCTTCAGCCGCATGCAACCAGTACAGCCATGATGCAGGCCTAAATATTATAGGACGAGCCACTGTATGCCATCAAATCTTTTGTGACACAAGGAGAATCTGACTCACTGACCGATTCATCACAGTTCAGACCTGACCAACCATTGATTTTTATTCATAAAATTACTTTCGACATCACTCAGCTATATAAGATAGCCCATTCCCACTCATTTCAAAATCTTTTCTTCTTCATCAAGTGTCACTCACTTGTCACAATACACCATCATGGCTTCTTCAGTGGAATCGGACCAGCCTTGGTATCTCAAGTCATCATACCCCGTGCTCTTCCCATTCGACGATGTCGTTAGAAAACCACAGGCTGAGTTTGACGACTATCTTCGTCGACAGATCACGGATCGTCATGGTGATACCACCACAGTCGAAGAAGCCAGCGCGGATCATGCCATGACCGACGCTGATGAATCCGAAACTCTCACTCTTATTTCCAACTCGACCTCAGCCGAAATCCGTCAGGGCTTGAAAGCCATCGACGTTTCGGACCACGCTTCCCAAGATTCTCATACTATCCAAGAGTCCTCTACTGCCGAAGAGTCAAAGACAGTAGAAGCCGAGCCAGCCCAGTCGAATCCTTTCATGGAGGGTCTCATCAACTTCGAGAGGCAGGGGACATCACGAAAACTCGAAAACATGATGTTCACAGAAAACGGCGATCTCGCTTATCGATCTAGCCAAGACGCCCTTGTTGATCTTTTCCAAGAACTCGAGGAAGTTGTTTCTGGTCCCCGCTTGAATGATCTCTTGTCTTCAGCTTGGCAAGAAAACCCCCTGGCCACCCTCAGAATCATCTTCAACGCTCGCTCCATCCATCTTGGCAAGAGCTCACGTACAACCTTCTATCGATGTGCTGGCTGGCTAGCTCAGAACCATCCCTTGACCCTTGTTGCCAACCTACGCTGGCTGAGCCGCCCAGTGATCAACAAGAAGGTCGAGAAGAAGGAAGATGGTGATGTCGTTCTTGTGGAAGACGAGAACGAGGATGAGTCTACCAAGTACGATGTTAAGAACGGCGTCGCACACGGATACTGGAAGGATCTTTTGAACATTCTTGCCATTGCCGCCAACGACAAGCTCACAGTTCTTGACGACCCTAAGTGTGTCTTGAACAGCGAGAATCCTGGTATCCGACGAGGCAAGAGCGTCAGAAAGCCACGCCGTCGGGACGCTCGCAGATCTGGGATAGTTGCTCGTGGAGGTTGTGGAGGTAGGGGAGCCGCGGTGGTGGTCGGGTCGGGGGGTCTCACTCTGGGTCAGAAGACGTGACGACAGAAAAGAATCCCAAGATGGATCCAAAGGAACTTAGACGGGAGACAAGGGACAACCGACACGAGACTGCAGTGGTTATCTTCAAGAACGATCCAGTTTACCGCGCCCTTCACTTGAGTATCGCTCGACTATTTGCGGAGCAACTAGAGAAGGATACTCTAGCCCTCCGAGGAGACGATAAGAAGGCCAAGCGTTCCATCTCACTTTGCAGCAAGTGGGCTCCTACACACGACCATTTCCACGACAGACACACATTCATCGTCAGCACCATTGCCGAGATTCTGTACCCCCGGGAGTCAATTGACAACGAATTGCTGAAACCGACCGACGATCGAGAGACCTACCTACGATTCGCCCGTGAAGAATACCGCAAGGACACTTCTGCCCTCCGAAAGCATCTCGAGGTTGTCGAACGAGACATTACCGACAAGAAGTACGAAAACATCAAGTACGACCGAGTTCCATCTCTCGCCATGAACCAGTACTCCAAGCATTTCATCGAGAATGATGCTGAACGTTTTGGCAAGTACCTTGATAAGGTTGCTGAGGGAAAGGCCAACATCTCTGGAGCCACTCTACTGCCCTCGACATTGATTCACAAGGTTCGAACTTTCGGATCTGCTGGTCGAGCGCAAAGCGCAAATCAAATTCTTGATCAGAAGGTGGCCGCAATCGAGTCCAAGGTCCTTGATGGACAGTGGAATACACTTGTTCAACGCATCAAGGACTCTGGCAGTATGGACTCCAGCATTGCGGTTTGTGATGTGTCTGGTAGCATGACATGGCCCGTATTCAAAGATCAAACCACACCTCTTGATTCTGCAATCGGTCTGTCTCTCCTTCTCGCAGAAGTTGCCAAGCCACCTTTTGCCGGTACCTTCATCACTTTCAGTGAGACGCCTATGGTTGAAACAGTTAACTTGAAGAAGACTTTGAAGGAAAAGTATTTATCCATGCTCCAATCCAAGTGGGGTATGAGTACGAACTTTGTCTCTGTCTTTGAAGACTTGATCCTCCCCATGGCTCTCCGCAAGAATTTGAAGCAGGAGGACATGGTCAAGCGCGTCTTTGTCTTTAGTGACATGCAATTCAATACAGCAAGCTCCTCGCATTCGCCCTACTATCAAGACGGGGACTCCGGAGGCCCATCCGACAGACCACCAAGTTGGTCCACGTCTTTCGAGCGCATCAAGGCAAAGTTCGAACAAGCAGGGTATGAACTCCCTGAGCTCGTGTTCTGGAATCTTGCAGGTGGAAGGGCTGGATACACCGATAGTGGTGGAGATCCAACAGCACCTAAGCCTGTCAAGGCTGATGAGGATGGAACATGTCTCGTCAGTGGATATTCCCAGGGACTACTGAAGGTCTTCTTGGATGGAGGTGGTTTTGAGGAAGAAGAGGAAGAGGTTGTTGTTGAGAAGGATGAGGATGGCAATGTCACCCAGAAGACGAAGAAGGTCAAGATGACGCCTATCAAGATTGTGCAGAAGGCGATCAGTCACAAGGCATATGAGATGTTGAAGGTTGTTGACTGAGAGTGTAATGAGATGAAAAAAGATACCCAAATTGATAGGTCTGACCGTATGTCGTATCTAGATATCAATTGCCGCGGGAGGCAAACTTGCCATTCAACGTATAACAGGATACCACAAAAGTTCCACACAAATTCCTCACAAGAATAGCGAGTCTGGACTCCCACTCCGCTTCTCCAGTTACCAGCTATTCAGAAATTGTAAACCTCCATGCCCCCTTAACCTGTTGGCAATAGTACGCCCTGTTCTGGGAATAATGAACTCCAGTACTTGGGCCAATCTAGAATCCGGTCCTCTACAACCCGTCTGAAACCCTGTGGGGGAATGGACACGTCATACCTCAACCTCATACAGACTATTCCTCCAGAATCTAATAAATGATATGTAGTTCGATATGGCAAGTGTATGTGCCCTCCCCCCCACCTTTTCCTCACTCTTCTACTCTCTAGACGGTAGACTGCAATGTGCTGACCGCCTAGCATGGCATAGCACGTTCCATTAAACCTCGTACTGAAAATCAACGACTGCGAGACCTTGAAAAGATCAAAAAGTACCGCGACCTCGAAAGTCGGATACGCATCCAAGTCGCCTCAGGTACATATAGGCCTATCCTATTTCAACTCACCACTGAGCTCCTTGGCCTCAACCCAGAGTACTACACGATATGAAACATTCGACGTCGCTGTCTCGTGTCTGGCTTGTTGACTGTAGTGACTGATCAAGACATGGCAGAGACTCCAAGCAAAGTACCAGATCATAAGAACCAACAGTCTGATAGTGAGATCCTACAATCCGAACTCGCCTTCACGATACCACTTTTGAGGAGCTTTCCAAAGTGCTACTGGATTTGGGGCTATAGGCAGTGGATTCTATTGCAAGCCATTGTTCGACTCTCTGTTCCCAAAGCACGTGGTATATGGGAGGCCTAGCTTGCACTTACATCCAAAATGCTGAGTATTGATCAACACAACTTCCATGCCTGGAGTTATAGGAGGATTGTTGTTGCCAAGCTGGAAAGTTCCGAGCTGTTAGGGGAGAGTATGGCTGAGGCTGAATTTGCATACACGACAAAAATGATTCAGAACAATTTGTCCAACTTTTCCGCATGGCATCTCCGAAACTAAGTCATCCCGAAAATACTTGAAGAGCGGAGCGCCAACAATGAAAGTCAAGCGACTTTTCTTAGTGAAGAGTTGAGCTTGGTGCGAGGGGCCTTGGATCTTGGCCCCGAAGATCAGAGCTTGTGGAACTATCACCATTTTTTAGTGTCCCAGCTTGTTGACCAGAGTAGTCGACACACCTTTGTTCCAGGATTAACCGTTGCTGAGCAAGCTGCGTACGTGAGGCATGAAATCAACGAAATTAAAAGCCTGCTGGAAGACTATACCAACGTCAAGTATATCTATCAGTCGCTTTTAGAGTACACACTGGCCCTGCAAAACCTACACCAACCTTCAGAGCATAGCACTGATGATTCCGATGACCTGCGGACCTGGCTTGCTAAATTGCGGGTTCTCGACCCCAAGCGCAAAGGTAGGTGGGATGATATTGAAACTAAGTGTCATACTTTAAGGATGTAATTAGGAATTCTGATAACAATTCTTGGAAATTCAATGTCACATATAAATAGATTTTACCTGGCAGAAACGGTTCTGCAGTTTAACGACAGTGTTGTGATGAAACCTGCAATGTTGGAGACGACCGATAGCTCACACAGCCACCATGTCTTAGCAGTCTTCTATATTCAGTTCCAGGGGATTGATTGAGCATTTCCGTGATCCAACAAATCCAATGAGCACCCACTTGCTGGATATGAAGCATCATGCCTACCCTATGCCTAACTCACACTTGACTCAACAGCATCTTAGCCAATGATGAATCAAATCCACTGTTAATCACTTACGAAAGCGAAGATTAGTTGAAAAAATTGAGTGATAAGTAAAGTACCATCGCTTTCGACAAGTCTTGTAAACAACCTGCATACGCGGGCTGCATGGTTCAACAACTGATTGGAAACAACATAGCCTTTCATGTATCACACGCCATGAGTCTAATGGAAATAGCTGTCGGAGATTACCTTATTTGGGTTCCCGAGATTTGGTCAACAGTAGCGCGGGAGATAACCGTGAATAAAGGCGTAGTGCATTAGTCTCGTGCTACTAGATATCGAAAGATAGGATAACCGATATCAGCTTAAAAGCTTGCAAGGGATCATATATCCTCGTTCCGATTTGCAGAGAAACGATATATTGGCGCTTTATGGCCATGGATTCGCCCCAGGAAACCGCGTGACCAAATGCTTGTGTGGTATCACTGATGCACATAGGGATTCTCGGAATCTCGCTAGAATCAAGAGGCAGATATAGTGGCACCTGGGAGCCGCAATTCATTGAGAGACACCTAAAGATTTGTTGTTGGAAAGTGATAGGTTATCTCGTAAATGTGGTTCAGAGATAGAGTTGTGATAACTGGTTACAACTTTGGGTTGGGGATGGCTGATAACTCACATCGCATCACCCCTTATTCACAAAGTTTGCATACTTCCCCACCAATGTCTTGGCTATCTTCTGCATTTGATTCAAAGGGGTAATTCAAGATTTCCATGATCCAACAAATCGAATGAGCCCCATTTGCGAGTTGGGTCATGCGTCTTTCAGAGTTTCTTGGCATTTCAAGCACCAACACTCACCAAGTTTACCGAGTAAGAGACAGCAACTCTCTTGTGTAAAAAAAAAAAGCTCAGCTCGGAAGACATACGCGAAGAGTATACTCCGTTGTTCTACAAAAGTCGGATGTTTGAAGAAAATACGGGATATATCTCGACTATTTTCAAGCACGTCCAAGTCTGCATCGCCGAATTACGGCCGTTTATAGGGCCCGTTCACGGGTCAGATGGTGTTTCACAAGCGAAATCTCCATATTCTCATCTCCTCATTCCACTCCGCGTTCAGGCACACGAGAATGGCGGAGTCCCCAGATATCTCTCACTCTGGAGTATTCTGGAGTTTTGGTGTGCGTCCGTTGGGACCGTGGGGGATTAATGCGATCCATTCGCCCGGGGAAGTCAAGAAAATAGGGGCTCTGAGATATTTTAACATATACACAAGAGAAAACGGGCCGTTTACTTCGGTGCAAGATAGACGTCCGTTCTCCAGTGACAGGCATGAAGCTCCGAGTAAACGGCCGGCTCTCCACGGCTCCGGGTGGGTCTTGTAGGAGCTTCCGAAATGACGCGGGTCCGGAGAATATTTTGGAGGTGACTAAGTCTAATGCCTATTTTACGGGTGGTAATTGTATGGCTATAGGCGAGGTCACGTTGGAAGAAGAAAATATACACGAGCTGAAAAAGTTTTTTACGTAGTGGGTTTGAAGATCAACAGTCAATTGATATGCCGGTACTTAGTCTCTAGCCAAGAAATCGTTTCGATGACCCACTAGACTTGGCGATGAATGCAACTTCAGGCCAAGGATATGAGATACAGACCCGACAGAGAGAGATATGATGAATAAGATACCCAGTCTTTGGTTGAAGATGGAGAATCTCCGCAAGTAAAAACCCCAGAATTCGCTACACAATCAAGGTTTTCTTCTCCAACGTCTGTAACTGTTGTTGTGATGTGCAACGCGTAGTGATCGTCGCATGTGGTCAAGTCGCACCGAGAACGATGCCGTAAGCCCAGAGATTGGCCAATACTAGCGCTTCAAATTGGGGCGCACCCTGGGCGGTTTAAGCTTACCTTGCGGTGCCTTGGACGTTACGTCATCGCTAAACTTTACGACTAAAACACCAACAAGAAAATAAGGGAATATCCACTGTAAACCACCTAGAGTTTTCGCCAAGTTTCTGTGAGTACGTACCCCGGAAACCCCATGCCAAGGGGTTATTCGCATCCACATTCTTCCAGAAATCCAATCATTATCGATCCACTTGAACTGACTCGTTCCCCATGGACACGCCCCAGCCCAGGACCCAACAGCGTCCCCAGGTGTTGAGTGCTTGCTCGCCTTGCAGCGGTTCAGATTCTGAGGCCAGAGAGTCAAAAAAGATACTGGAGAAACCCCAGATGAAAGGATTAATCAACGCCACTGACATCGGCCCTTTATCTCCAATCCTCGTTAGAGACTAATAACCACATGGACCTCTCCACGCTCTGTTGTCTCCTGGTGCAGCAATGCCAATGACACAGCCAATGCCAACTCTAGTGAGTCTAGGTAGGCTAGGCTGGAGAGTGCTGTAAGTCTGAGGTGATCTGCACCGTCAAAGGCTGTCCCTGAGAGAAAGAATGGCCTTGACTTCCCCATGACGACTGCCAAGTTTAGTAAATGATGCACCCCCATCTTCTCCATCATCATCATCCATCGTGGACGGAAAGACATGCCCTGTCGGGACCCCCGACTACACCTGCCTTCCCCTAAACATTACTCTTTCTGGTATCTAGTCTTATGGGGTAGCCCATCTCCGTTTTCCTTCTTCCTCTTTTCCTCATATACCCCAGGTAATGAGTATTGAAGAATAAAAGACCCCATCTTCCCGCCTTTTTCATTACTTTTTTGGAAGCAGATCTTTATTCTAGTTTTACTGTATTTCCTTTTTTCATTGCATCTGCGAGACAGTCGTACAGTATTGTAACCATGCTGGGTCAGAGGTATGTCTCTGCTCCCTCCTGTCTCTTCTCTGCTAGCACATACTAATCCTCGTCCAGGTCTATCAAGGTGAATGGCGCCGACTGCGGCATCGAAGCCATCCTTTTGGGCATTATCACGTCCATTGGTGGATTCCTTTTCGGTTACGATACTGGGCAGATTAGTTCTATGCTCTTATTCCGAGACTTTATCGATCGCTTCGCTACCGGATATGACACTATGAAAGACGAAAAGGTGTTTGTGCCCATGATTCAGGCTACCATGGTCAGTCTCATGAGTATCGGTAGTTTGATCGGTGCTCTATCTGGTGCATAGTATGTCTCTCCAACCATCACCGTCGATGACACCAAGCTTACAAGTTCACAGCACTTCTGATTGGTGGGGACGTCGAAAGAGTATGACGTTCGGAGTCGCCCTGTTCATTATTGGTAATGTCATTCAGATCACGGCGATGAACTCGTGGATTCATATGATGATGGGCCGATTTATCGCCGGTCTTGGTGTTGGTAACCTCTCCGTTGGTGTTCCCATGTTCCAGTCCGAATGCGCCCCTCGAGAAATCCGTGGTGCTGTTGTCGCCTCCTACCAACTTATGATCACAATCGGTATCTTGGTTTCCAACATTGTGTGTCTCGGTCTCAAGAAGATCGACCACACTGATGCCTCTTGGAGAATCGTCATTGGTCTCGGTATTGCCTTTTCTCTCCCCCTTGGCCTCGGAATTCTCTGTGTCCCCGAGTCTCCTCGATGGCTTGCTAGCAGGGGCGATTGGGAGGGTGCTCAGATCGCACTTGGACGTCTTCGAGGTTTGAAAGATAGACTTGAACATCCTCTCGTCCAGGATGATTTGCAGGAAATGCGCACCATCCTCGAGAAAGAGCGACAAGTAGGCCAGGGCGGATGGCTCGAGTGCTTCAATCCCAGAAGCAACGTCCCCAAGCTCCTCTGGCGCACATTCCTCGGTTTCTTCATCCACTTCCTTCAGCAGTGGACCGGTGTCAACTACTTCTTCTACTATGGCGCCACCATCTTCCAGTCGGCTGGTATTGATGACCCCATTCAGACACAACTGATTCTGGGTGCTGTCAATGTTGCCACTACCTTCGCGGGTCTCTGGTTCGTCGAGAGATTTGGACGTCGTAAGCCTCTTTTCATTGGTGCCCTTTGGCAAGCTGTCTGGCTGGCCGTGTTTGCCTCAATTGGTACGGCTATCGATCCCAAGACCAGCAAGTCCGTCGGTATTGTTCTTATTGTCTGCGCATGCATGTTTATTGCATCGTTCGCCAGTACTTGGGGTCCTTTTGCGTGGGTCGTCATAGGAGAGACCTTCCCTCTCCGTACCCGTGCCAAGCAAGCTTCTATCGCTACTGCCGGTAACTGGCTTGGTAACTGTAAGTTGATGTCATTTGTTCGTGTGATATAAATTCTAACATTAGTTCAGGGATGATTGCTTTCCTCTCTCCTATTGCCGACGCCGGCATCAGATATGCTTTCGGTTTCGTCCTTGTTGGAACCAATATCGCTGCCGCTCTTCTCGTCTACTTCTTCCTCTTCGAATCTCGAAAACTCAGTCTGGAGAATGTCGATCTCATGTACGGTCAGGAAGGTCTTAAGCCGTGGAACAGCGATAAGTGGGTTCCACCTGGATACATCACCCGTGCTCAAAGAGATGAGGCTGTCTTCCGCGGAAACGATAAAGGCAGAAATAGCGAATCTCACTCTGGAGAGGACTCTCGCGTCGAAAAGATCGATGTCTAGCGAATGCTGTATGAGAAACATTTGTGTAAGCACTGGATGCATACGCGGCGTTTATTATGGTTTTGCCATTGTATAGTTATCATACGGAGTTGGCCAGTATGAAATGCAAACGTTAGGTCAATCATCATTATTCTTTGTCATCTGGATTGTGTTGCGAATTGTGATGGGTATAATGAATAAAAATGCAATATTCTCCAACATCAATCTTCCCGTGACCTTTTCTAAGTACAATTATAATACGCGCTTCGTGTGCTGCTTTGACGTTGACAGATATCAGTCCGAAATCCTTTATCCCATCGCCTTAAAGTGCTCTTCTATGAGTGATCATATTGTATAGCGAATTTATTCGCTCGAACATCTGTCGTATCCCTCCATGCAGCAGTCCTCTGCCACTCGCGCATGATTTCGGAACTATCCAGAATAGGCCCTGACCAAGTGATTTCGGCCACACTAGCAACAATTTCGAACCCAATGAAACATTCCTCGTCTCGAATACTTCGTATCTCGAATTCTCTGAGGCGAGGCATTCTTCGTGCTGCTTTTGCTGCGGCGCAGAGCATACTCTCGATTTTCAACCTAGAATCATTCGATATATTGTTATCGTCTGCATCGTTATCGTCTGTATTACCATCTTCTGTGTTACCATCTTCTGTGTTACTATCTTCTGTGTTACCATCTTCTGTATTACCATCTTCTGTATTACCATTGTCTGTATCATCATTGTTTGTATCATATCCAAACGCTTCTGTGGTCAGTACAAGTGTCTCGAGATCGTACCACCTTGGTATTCTGTAAAGAGAGTTTTGAGATTTATCATGGCTGAATATGTCCAAGAAATCTTCTGCGTCGGTAATACCTGACAGATGTAAATGCTCCAAATGCCTGGAGTGGTCTCGAATGTCCTTTGCAAGACAACTGTTCCGGTCGACATCACTTGAAGTCCAACTGGTAAAAACATGAGATCTTTCTCCGCTTAGAAATAGTGTCCTGAGAGTAACTGGCAAGTTCTCAGCGAAAGTAGCGCATGCATTGCGACACCATTCCGTTTCCTCCTCGGCATACATACACGCCCATCGCTCGATGGATATATCTTTAATGCCTTTGAGACTATCGAATATTTGACCCAGAGCTTTGGGACAAATCTGGCGGAATTGAGTTTGTCGGATGAGGAATTTTGAAATGACGGAGACGGAGGGCAATGTGATGGGGTCTCTTATGAAATAGATTTCTTCATTCCAGCTCTTTTTGGAAGTAAACTCAATAGGCTCCCAGCCCATGAGATTACGCCTCAACGCCGTCCAATAGCGAAGTATTCTTCCGGTATTTGAAAGAGATATACCAGGGCCAGTGAATCCTTTGTGATTTTTGATGTAGTCCTTGAGGGGATCTGGGAAAGAGTAAGGCTCCCTAGATCCTGATTTCTTGTGATGTCTGTATTGTAGAAAGTCATTATCAAAAGTATTCTCGGGTATAAAATCGGTCCAGTCACTGGGAGCAAAAATGCTCAATTCAAGCGTGATCTTGTTCCTCTCATCCCAGTCTAAAAGCGCATCCCATAGATCCTGAATACCCAAGGTAAACGCCCTGTCTGCTTTCCATAGAACCCTGGGATTTTCTTCGACCTTTGTAGTATCATAGAAATATACTACTAATATGACTCGAAACCAGAGGTGTTTGACGAACGCTTGTCGACGGGGGGTTACTATTCGCTTGAAATCGTTGATGGCGAGCTGGTTGATGGCGAGACTCTTGAAGTTTTTGCGCTCAAAGTAATCTTGCCATTCTCTATTGACGGAGGCGTATACGGCGGTGGACCATTCGTCTTTGTACAGGTTGTTGAAAACCATTGTTCGTAGCTCCGCGGAGAGGGCGTGAAGTCGGAACATTGTGGGTGTTAAGGGGGGTATGATAGTCCTGATAATGGGGATTGTGAGATGATTTGGTGTTGATGTTGAACTAACAGAGGGAGTCGGTATTTGTTTGGGTGTATAATTATAAACAAGCTTGAAAGAAAGGAAGATGATGCTTTGCTGCGTGTAGTATGTAGTGATATTTGGACCTGGAAGGGTATAATGATGGGGTCGTGTCGTCTTTAAATGTTGTTATGGAAATATGAAAATGATGGCTATTTTGGTAGTAAGAAAGGCTGTAAAAGGTTTGGTTAAACAGCAGCGAGTGAACAGAGGGATAATTCGTTGCGTGGTGAACAGCTGCAAAGAACAGTCGAACACAATGATCGAAATTGAGGAAATATGGCTTGTTCAACAACACTTCAAAGAATAAGACATGAAAGAAAGGAGTAAAAAATATCAGAATTCTTGTATAGTAGAATATTTTTGAGAGGGGGATTAGAAAGTGTTTGTTTTCTCCTATATCGGATTACTATCTGGTGTGTTGGGCCAGCAAAGCACAGAAGTTGTGCAGCATTGCTGCTGCTTCTCAACGAAGAACCCCCAAGAGCATCTATCAAGCTTCAAAATCACAATAAACAATAACATCCTTCAAGTTAGCCTAGATCTACAGAGTATTCACTAGGGCCTATTGTCAGGGGTTGTAAAAGTCTGACAATTAAGACATTGACACTCGCTTCTCGAGAGCGGCTATAGCATACATGCCCATGAAGAATACGAGAACAACTACTCTGTTCAATAGTTCGTTATTTATGCATGTATATGCGTGCTGAGGCCTGTTCTTTCCAGTGGATGCTAGGCAGCAGACTTCACTTTGCACTACATTAAGCCTGACAGTGCCGCTATTTTGGCTGAGCCCCCTCCAAATCTTTTACCCAAATTTTCCTCTCATATCCTCTTCTGCAACAAACACTCACAAGCTTTAAGAAAAACACGCACGAAAGTGTAGAATTTCGAGTCGGTGCTTTGATACTCACTAGGTAAGTGTTGACATAATTATCCAGGCACTAATACACCCCGGGTAATTAGCCTGGTGAGACTACTTCCAAAGTCCTAGTGCTGTGAATCTCTGAACGCTTGCTTACTCTTCTGTCTTAAACACTACAGGCCGTTTTCTTTCACTGTTTACTGATATAAATCAGTATAAATCAATCTTTCCTCTTTTCGATCACCTCAAAACTTTTCCTCTTTCACGTCATACTTCGACCTCCTCCTTTCTTTACTTCTTGACCTCCATAACAATACTCACCTTAACCATGAAGGATTGCCCACACTCTTCACTTTACAAGGAATGTAGCCCGGCTGCCAAAGCCGCAGGTTTCACAAGATCAACACCTGATCGGCGGCTCCTCGCTCTCTCCGTGACTGGCAGAAGAGCCAGAGGAAATCTCCTCGCAGACCAGGAGGCCACCAACGACCCGTGGACGTTCCCGGGCCCGTTGGTCTTCCCGGGTGATGACCTAGCGCTGGAACCTGATCAAGAAAGACAGACGGTCAAAGGCTGGCATGATATGATATATACTGCTGACCGCAACGGGGTTACTTCTCGACGCAAGAAAATCTATGTTATTTTGCCTCCGACGATCACCCAAGATATGGAAGACGAAATGAAGGACTGGCATCTCCCTGTACTGCCCGCAAGCTCTTCCCCAAGTCTGGAAAGGTGGACTTCTGCGTCAGCTAAAATCGAGGACCTGCTTGCCTACCTCGGAGCCTTTTACCATCCGATGGAAATAGTTCAGTCTGGCGCCAAGTTCACCTGGTGTAACTCTCCTGCAACAACTACTATCGGACTCGAAACCCCCGACGGTGCAAAGATTTACCCTGTCCGGTGTAGACCATCACCCGATGGACTCGCCAGGATGCAAATGCATCTTGGTGATGTGACTGATGCACTCCTTCATAAACCGCCGGCAGCTGCATACTGCACTGTCATGATAACTGATCACGATCTGTACGAAGACGACGAGGAAGAATTCACCGTTGGGAGGTCCTGGGGCCTGGATCGCATCTCTGTTGTTTCTGCATTCAGATACAACCCAGCCCTTGACGCATCGTTCGGAATCGACAGGGTCCATATGTGGCCTAACTCGCACTGCAAGCTGTTCGTGGATGAACAATGTGGCGTGAGTGATACACAAAGACAAAGGCGATCAAAGGGCAGCAACAATGAGAAACCAGCAGGTGTGCCACCTACGGATTCAGCGCTAGCTTTGGCGGTCAAAGCCTCGAAGAGCGTCCCCGCGCCTACTACTCGGGATGAACTGGGGAGTTACTGGTTCTCCCGCCTCGCGATTACTGTCTCGCATGAGATAGGACATTGCTTTGGCCTAGATCACTGCACTTATTACGCTTGCGTGATGCAAGGCGTCAGCAGTATACGGCAAGACGGACAAGTTCCTCCCTACCTCTGCCCGATATGTGCAGCGAAGATAGGGTTCGAGCTGGGCGCTCTTGTTCCTGGCTTTGGAACTCGCATGGCCAAGCAACAAGTCTGGCTAGGTGAGCAGTATGCTGTGATGAGGGAGTTCTGTCACAAGTGGAACAAAGTTCCGCAAATTGCTGGCCTCGAAGCCTGGTTGGGGAAGAGACTGGAGGATATGAACGGGGAGGAAGATGAAGCTGGGCCATCTCAGTAAGTGGCAATGCCATTGACTGACCGAAGACCATTTGGGGAGAGGATCTATATAGTTGGGCTCATTCCAACAGAGTCCTCGGCCCATACGGCTGCTACGACAATGGTGGCCAGAGGGGACTGGATGTACAGCACGACGGGTTATCTTGCTCATGACAGCCGTGACAGTCGCCACTTTCATGCGACGACAATCACTCCTCAACACACGCCGACCACCCTCGACTATTCTCCCTATGGGACTTCTCTATACTACCGCACTCCAAATTTCCTTGTTGAGTGCAAGCGGGTCAAGTCATCTGCAGCAGAGAGGAAAGATTTCAGAGCCCGAAATGGAACATTGAATGAGCTTACTTATCGATCGACCACAACATCTTATGCAAAGGCATTCAACCGATACAAGCAACAGGCGGCGATATTATCACAACATCACCACCTTGTTATCGAGCAAGCCTTTAACAGGCAGTGATATGGGTATTGGCCAACAATACCCGAGCGAAACTTATTCCCGGAAATAGCAAAGAAAACTCGATTGATCAACACAATTTTATCGACAAAAGTCCTTCATCAAAAGTTCTTTTCTCAACTTCCTCATCGGGAATATTTCTAGGAACCGTTATCTTCATCGGCTCCGGCTTCGGCTTCGGCGCCGATGTCGTGCTACCGACTCCATTATGTGTTATTCCCCCCCGCCTCATTACAAACCCAGCCCTCCCTTATACCCCTTCTCAATTCCTCCTCAACCTCTCATCTTCACCAAATAACCTCCAAAATGGTGTTGAAATCCTTCGCCTTGCTAGCGACAGTAGCGGGAGCTTCCAGCTTCTCGCTTGGTCCTTTCGGGACCCAGAAACCGATTGGTCAAGACGCCGAGTTCAAATGCGATTTGCCGCCTGTTCTCACACCTGGAAACGATGGTCTTCCATCTGCGAATGAATTATTTGATTCGAAGGATGCTTTTAATAAGCAGGTGAAGCGTCATCAAGCGATTGTGCGCGTTCCGTCGATTTGCTACGATGATCTTGGTGATGTTGACAAGGATGAGCGTTGGGCGCCGTTTTATGATTTACATGATGTTTTGGAGAAGACATATCCAGCCATGTAAGCAGCCACCGGACTCAATTCAAGATTATTACTGACAATTTTTAGACACAAGTATGCGAAACTTGAGAAGATTAATAAATTCGGTCTTGTTTACACATTTGCTGGGAGCGATTCTTCTCTTGAGCCTTATCTTCTTGCAGCTCATCAAGACGTTGTTCCTGTACCTGATCCATCAACATGGACGCATCCACCTTTCGACGCCTATTTTGATGGAGAGTGGCTTTGGGGTCGCGGAGCGTCAGACGATAAGAACAGTCTTACAGCTCTCATGTCAGCGATCGAAACTCTGCTCACCGAGACTAAATGGCAACCCAAGCGTACTTTGATCTTGGCGTTTGGATTCGATGAGGAGTGCTCTGGTCCTCGTGGCGCCGCCAAGATAGGCGAATTTTTAACTGAGAGATATGGTGATAACGGCATTCCTTTTATCCTGGATGAAGGTGGTTCAGGAATTCAGCTCATTGACGATACTCTTTACGTTCTTCCCTCCGTGCAGGAGAAGGGCGCTATTGATATCTGGGCTGAGCTTCGTGTTAAAGGCGGTCACAGTTCTATTCCTCATCCTCACACGGGTATTGGAATCATGGCTGAGATTATCTCTGCCCTTGAAGCAAAGCCTTACTCACCTGCTATTCTCAAAGGAAGTCCCGTGTACAACCACCTTGTGTGTTTGGCACGCCACTCACCAGAGTCTCATACCAATCTTCACAATCTTCTTAAGAAGGATGATCTTGAGAAGTTAAAGGATGAGCTTCTTCGTCTTGATCCTATGGCAAAGTTTACAATCCAGACGACGCAGGCTGTTGATATTATCCGAGGTGGTCAGAAGATTAACGCTATGCCCGAGGTTGTCAACTTGGGTGTTAACTACCGTGTTGCGCCTCAAGATAGCCTTGATAAGATTCAAGAGCAGTTTGTCGAGAACATTAACTCTGTTGTTCAGAAGTACAATCTCACTCTGAGCGCCTATGATGACGACGCAAAGTTGAAGAACATCAAAGCTGAATTCGACTATGACGGCCATCTTAAACTCACAGCGATTCGCAACTCCGTCACTACCCCCGTATCACCAACAAGCGGTCCAATCTGGGATATTTTCTCTGGAACAATCCAGCATAGTTTTGCTTTTGATGGTGGAAAGGTTGTGCCTGTTGGAGAAATCATGACTGGCAACACTGACACGAGACATTATCTGAGTAAGTTCATTGTCACAATGTGAGAGGGGACATGCTAATGCGTTGTAGACTTGTCACCAAACATTTACCGCTGGACACCAAGCAGACAGCGTGGTTCAGAGAATATCCACACGGTTGATGAGAGGATTAAGATTGAGTCGCATATGGACATCGTCAAGTTTTACTACGACTTGATCCGCAACTTTGACGCAGCCGAGTTCTAAGCAACTTCACCGCACCATAGAAGCATAACAATGTTACATACCTATCAAAACTCAATGAATGGCATGATCTTTCGTCTCGCTCATCAATGACCCGAAATCTACCGAAAACGTACGCTTTCTTCACCGTCTTAACTTAACTTGCATGCCCTTAGCCTCAACCGGGTCCTATACCCGAGTTTAACCCCCACGCTTCTCCACACGACGAGCGCATCGGGCACTTTGTTCGCATCCCCACATTCTCCTCTTCTTCGCTGATGCTTGCCTGTGTTGGTTTAAGGGTATCCCTGCATCAATCTTATGACCTGTTTCTGTGGTTTGTGTTGTTGTTCCCCTCATGATGAATTGCTTGTGATTCTTGGCAGAAGAAGGATTGAAGTAAGGAATTCCTGTTCAGCTCTGGTGCATGTATAAATCAGCAATTATGGTCATCACTAGTACCAATACCTGTTCTGTACTTGATATGGCTTGCACATCTGCAGGTAAAGTGCAGTACTTCGGGCTCCCTCCGAGGCCTTCAACAACAACCATTACAAACTCAGCTTCTCTTACTTGTTCCCTCACAAAGCCAACTCCACAGTCCAGATCCAACTGCGGGGTTCCCCACGATCCAATACAATCCCCATCCAAGCTCCTCTCTCACTAGACACTCGGCATATACGTAGTGAACATCCGACACTCGTGTAAGCATCATCACCCCAAAGCGGCAATGTCCAGCGTGCTCCTCACCCGATGCAGATCCCCATTGGCTACACATTATTGACCACGAGACACATCCTTCATCTCACCGGCGTCGGTTGCACCGCGTGGGCAGCATTAAATATGGCCACTTTGCGGGGAATGGTAGTTTCCATGGGGTAATCAAGCATGAGAGCATAATGTATCCAGCATTAAATTTTCCCAAGGTATGTACATGAATTATGCTACAAAACAGCCTGATATCATATGATGGCTGTGAACTTGTATGCCCAACGCCACAACACCATCTCTGTGCTTTGCCTTCAAATTAACAGGTATCGTCATCATCAACGTCGTCATCGCCCAATGCAACCTGCTTTTGTCCCCCAACCACCAAATAAAAAAAAAATAAAAAACATGCTTTTTATAGCGTAATTTCAAGATCCATTACTTCTTGGAACCCTTGTGCAATAGTATCGAGATCCTTTTGAGATGGCGCCACACAAGGTCGTCGAGGTTCGCCTCCGTACCCGGAAAAGTGTCCAAGTGCTGCCTTTACACCGACAAAACCGGTCTTGATCGCTGTCCAGTCAGCTTTGGCAACTTTATGTTGTAGCTGACGGGCTTCTTTCCAGTTTCCTTCTTCTGCGAGCTCTGTGATACGCACGCATGCTTTGGGACAGAGGTTTGCCAGCCCGGAGATGGTGCCGTTGGCTCCGACGGCGTGTCCTTGGAGGATGAAGTCTGCGCTGCCGCCACCGACCCAGAAACCCTCTGGACAATCAGCTGCGATGCGAGCGAGTTTTCCAGTGTTGCCGCATGTAAGCTTGACGCCTACGACGTTGGGATGCTTAGCAATGCTGAGGATAGTGTCGGATGAGAGGTCTCGACCAGCTGCGGCACCGGGGAAGTTATACACCAAAAGAGGAATTGGACTCTTGTCTGCAACAGCATAGTAGTGCTGAATGACTAAATCGTCGGGGAGAAGACCGCCGTAGTAGCTGGGAGGTAGGACGAGAGCATGAGTAGCACCAGCCTTGCCAGCGTCTTCACACAGTTCAGTTGTCTCCCTTGTGCTTTGAGCGCCACAACCAGCGATGAGAGGAACACGAGTACCACTTCCCTCGTGGAAGATGGTATCTCTAGCAACGCGGATGATAGTGGTTCGTTCTGAAGGAGAGAGATGGGCACATTCGCCGTTGGAGCCGTGAACAACAATACCAGCTACTCCTGACTCGAGAAGCTTGATAATGTGTTTCTCAGTAGCTGAAGCATCGACTTCGTCTTCGGGAGTGAAGAATGCAAGGGTAGGAACGTATACGCCATCGCCGAGGCGCAGCTGAGAAGCCTTGGGAGAGCCCATAGTGGGAGATTCAAGCAATGTCGAAGGCATGTGGTATGATGTAGAGTGTAAAGATATAAGTGCAAGCAGACACACGCAGCAGTCTTTTATACAAGTAAAGAACAGGAAAAGCAGTGAGAAGAATGATGAGGAGCCATCATCAAAGTGGCCGGCGTCAGCTGCTCTTTTATATCCAACCAAGGACTAGGTATAAGAGTGGCGTCCTCGTCATGAGGTAGCCCAGGCTCAGGCTCTTGAGTTTGAAAGACATGGTAAAAGCGTGGGGGTTAGGCCCGGATCCTTGGGTAAAGGGTGAAAAGGCGGGGGAGAGACACGACACGATACCGCTGACTCCGGCCGAGAGACTCCGGGCCGAACCGGTGACCTCACGCGAGTCAAGACATGTACGATACATGAAGTGATCGTGGGGGGTTTTTACGCTGCAATTGCGAGTTCAATGGATGGATATACAGGTGATGGCTTACACGGCTAGTTACACAACGCCACCTTTACAAATCGAGGCCATTATGTCGAGCATAAAGGCTGCCATCCATTACAAAAAGAACAAACAGCGATCATCCTCGCAGAAGCAGGTACCGTCCGTTCACGGTCGCCTGACGGCTCCAACCCCCACGTCCAGCCTGACCAATAACACTCGGCAATTGGCAGTGTAACCTGAGAAAGGAATGCTGAGGAGAGAAGTGCGAGTTGTTGAGCGTGGGGGGAACAAGCTGAGAGAAGAGACAACGCTAGCCATTCTTTGGTATTGACTATTACCGATGGAGTCGTAGTAGGGAGAGATCTTGTCAATTGGGCATTTTCATTGACGGAAGATTAGTGAGGGGGAGGCCTTGTGATCGTCGTGATCTGATGTTGTCTAGACTGTCTCTTGGGAAGAGAGCGCAACGGGCCACTGCAGACCATTTTCCTCACGTGCATTTTACGTGGGGGGGTTATTTTGTGTTCCTCTCTTTATTTATGCTGTGTTCTATGAAGCTGAAGTTCAATGGATGGATGCTGGTATTTGAGATCTATTTATATCTTGTTTATTTCCGGATGTGGGTGTAGTTCTTGGGGGGTGGAGTTGCTGCATTACTGACTGCCGATGTTAGTTCAAGGCTCCCATGAAAACTATAAACACCCAGTAAACTAACGTAGAAATACGGGCTGTTATTATAGCTAGGCCAGAAAACATCAGCAGAATGTGGTTGGAAACAGATATACTTTCGGTAGTTGGAGAAGAAATACGCCACAAGCGGAATTTAATAATTCCGACTTCAGGGGAAATTCACATTGCTTTTGCTTTTGTTACTGGCCAATCCCCTTATTGGGTCGAGACTCCAAGTGTCAATATACAAAACTATAGCTCATCAATCATAAACATGAACACAATCACAAGAAAATATTAACAAGAACCACCGAGTCTCTCTTAAAATGCTTTCACCGGAATATATGAGTATATACCAGCGATACAAAGCCGACACAGACTCTGTAGCAACATGGCTAGCCAACACTGCCAAAGTACACGGCTACGACGCTGACGCCGCAGTCGGTGCATCCCCTCTAGACACTCTAAAGAAAAAGAAGAAGAAGAGGGGAAACGGAAAGGGAAAAGGTCCCAGTAGGGCCAAGAGCAAGAAACCAAAGGAGCAGCAGCAAGATCCTACCACGAAGAAATATGTCATCAGAGTTAGAGACTTTGAGGCTATGGCGAAACATGTTGCTGAGATGAATTCTGTGGAGGTCCCGCACCAGACTGCTATTGCTTTGGACAGAGGTATCTGGGGTGTGTTTAGCACTACCTGATTATCTTGATTTCAGTGAGATTGACATTGTTCATAGTTCGAAGATCTTTCGCACAAAAGCTTGGAGAGAGCGGGGCGAAAAGAGACCGTCGCTCTGACGCTTCACATTCTCATTTCGTCCAAGTCCTTGAGAAAGTCCGCAACTATCTCAAGCCCTTCATGGAAGTTGGTCTGTTCAAACCAGAGGATCTGGACAAGAAGAAAGACGACAAGTCAAATCATCCCGCCAAAGGCATATTTGGTGTTCTCAACGTCTACACTCCGTCAGAAGAATTTCTTAACGCTCCTGATATCACCCCTACTCCTACACCTCAAGATCAATACACAGTTGAGGAGGAGGTTACTTGGGAAGATGCATTCTTTGCTTTCACCGCTCTTCTTCGCGACTATGATTTGCTCAGCCAAAAGATTCACTCGCTCTGGGAGAAGTACGCTAAAGGCGAACTCGATCTTGCGGCTGTTTCGCTAGCTACCAACACAGCGTTTGAGTTTGCCCACAGCATGGAGATTGACGTTGAGAAATTGATGGACAAGTTTGGAGGAACAGCTATTTTTGCGCATCAATGCTTCGATGCAGTTTGTGGGCGAATGGGAATCGATAAGGACAAGAAGAATCAAGGTGAGGCTTTCAACCTTGCGGGCTACGACATGGCAAAAGCCCTGACTCTCAACACTATGAGTGTCTTCAAGGGCTATTTAGATCACTCCCGCGAGATGGTCATTCCTGGAAACTACAACGGCAGTCTAGGTTGGTACAACGAGAGGCTCGGCGCCAATGGCAGAACCAACCGTGAGAGGTGGGATCAGGACAAAACAGCGCTGCTAGAAATATTCTCGGGTCTTCACTACCTCTCCACAAACGCGGGTATGGGCGCCATTGAGGATGAGCTTATTCACGGTATGGGCGATGCACTCAAAGACAGGAGTCAACACCCTCATCTCTGGATGTCTTGGGCTCTTCAGATATATCTTGACATTCTCCAGGGTCTTGGACCGTCCGTTGGCCATGGGTATGAGCTTATGAAGCAGGAGAGTTTAAAGATCCAAAAGGCTCTTATTGACCTTCCTGAAACGGTTGAACGAAAGGAAGTTCTTGAGGCGGCGACAAGATGGAATAGGGATCCTATTTGGATGACGAACCAGGAGATGATGGAGCAGGGCCTCATGGCGCATAGTGATGACACCGAGGAGTACAAGTTCCTTCGTCGGAACCCTCTTCACTGTGGTCTGTTGATTCATCATATGCGGTCGGTGCTGCATCAGAGAGGTGTCAAAACTGCTGCGCCTAGCGGTGGTCTTATGACTACTACGCAGCTCTACCAAGCTCTTAAACAAGAAGGTCGTATTCCTGAGGGTCTTGCATGGGAAGACTTGGAGGAGTTTTGGGGATATCAAGGAAACCCCTGTTTCTTCGTTGGAGATCCACCCAAGGATCGTGAGGGCTACTACAGAAACTATGGCCTCTGCCTAGGCCTCTCAGTCACGAACTGGGCTCCGAACAGGAGAAATGCTCAGCCTACTGCGCACAAGGGCAACGCAAGAAACATGAAGTTTGATGCATGGGTTTCGCTTTCACTAAACAAGCGCATTCGTGTGGATTTTGCACGCGAGCCTTGGACAGTCGCTGCTGTTGGAGAACTCTTGACGGAGGGCCGTAAGCAAGAAACTTTGGATGGAAAGGGCCATGTCCAAGAGGACCGGAAGCAAAAGGCCAAGGAGGCCAATGTAAGTCCTGACAACCAGATTCCGCAAGGTTTTACTAACACATTCCAGCTTGACGCAGTACCGAAAACTCCAAGTGGTCTTATCGAACAACTCGCCCAAGTCATCAACAGCGAAGTCCCCCGAATCAGCTTCAACTATTTCACCATGCACAACGTCGCCTGGTCCCTCCTCACCGATCTCAAGCGCGCACTCACCGCAGAAGTCGGTCCCGAATTCCTCAACTATGTACCTTCAGAAGATCAACTCCCCTACGTAGTAGGCTACGTCTTCTCCACGGCCTCAGGCCACGGAAGCACTGATGTTCGAGAGCGCCAAGAGGGCAATGACAGGTTCATTGACATTGCAACTGAAGTTATGGCGCAGTTTTTGAAAGAGGGCAAGGGGAGGGTTATCAGGGAGGCGAGGGAGACGGTAGTTAGTGAGGAGGAGGTTGAGGGTATTGATGTTGATGGATCGGATTTGTGGGGAACAAAGAAGTTTAAGTTGGATCATATTAAGAAGTACGGAAGTTTGGATGCGGGTAGGGGGAGGGCGAGTAAGTCTGATATTGCGGAGCTTATGAAGCTTTTGAACATGATGGGGTGAAATATAGAGCTCAGGAAACGATGTGACGAGCTTTTTTAGTGGTAGACTTGTCAGGTTTCTGGAAGATTTAAGAAATGTGGTTCTTCCAGGAACAGAGCAATGGTATACTAGTAAGTTGGTGTTGGAACAAACTACCCTTCAACATACGTGTATAACTAAATTACGCATAAATTCCTCAATGTACTTGACAAGACGACAAAACTCCTATAATACTATACAAATACACGATCTCATGATGAAGCCACCCAAGCCGGCTTAAACACGTCCTCCAAGCCGAGTCTTCCATACAAGATATCCAGCATATCCCACAACACCTGTCAACGCCAACCTCCCCACAGCCGCCAGCAGATTCTGATTAGCTCTCTCCATAGTCTTCTTCTTCATAACCTTACTGTTCTTTCTAAACGTCTCACCATCATTAAGATGTGGAAACGGCGCCTCCACCGTCTTCCCTGTCTCAGGATCCTCAACCTGAGGTACGGGAACACCAAGATACTCACACAAAGGTCCCCAGCCTTCTGTAATGGTATACTCGATATACCGATCCGCTGGAATTCTGTCGTGGAATTCTTGATACTGCGCTTTGTACCATGCGATAGCCTTATCCTTATCTTTCCCATGATCATACTTCTGCACCAAAGATCTCATCGTTTTGCTATACTTTGCCATATACTGAAGATTCGTATCAAGCAAGAAACAATAAATCATGCTAAGTTTAGCCAAGAACCCTTTTGGCGTGGTTATCAAGTAGATACTATTAAGCACACTCTCATACCACTTCTCAGGGTCTCGATTCATAATAATGACTTTAGCTCCAGGGTACACCTCCGCTAATTCAGGGCCAAAGAAAGCAGCGGGAACATCACACACAGCTTGACAATCGCCTAGCAAGTGGTCCCAGTCTGCACGCGTAAAAGTCCCCTTATCGGCGTACTTTGCTTCCATCGCACGGATCCATTCAGGAACACGGGAGGGATTATTGAAGAGAGTTTGCATGTGGTAACAGTCGTGGAAACCAAGCTGCCACAATGCATTACGAATACCTGTTGATCCTCGTTTCAGCTCACAATCTCTTACGCGCGTAAATTGTTGGGAGAGGGGTTATCAAAAGCGCCTTACACCCCTCCACCGCTCACCCTCCGTCTC
>PVQA01002079.1:0-11816 GCA_002980515.1 Fusarium burgessii | reverse complement strand
TTGTGCCGCTCAAAGAGATAGCCTGAGAGCCACACGAACTACATAGGATGGTAAGAGACTTGTAAGGTTGCTTTATGCTGAGGTTGATCGAATCACAAGCGAAGCTTGGTAAGGATGCACAGTTCATGTGGCATGATGCATCCTGGTAATATACCGGGACTTTTTATCCATACTACCTGATTGCCGTCTCTGAAGAGCGGGCAATTATTGTAGATCATACTAACAAACCATGTCTCCTCAACATATCAGAAACCCCTCTCTTGTACGAGTCACTAAATAAACGGTCGGCGAGTTGCCCACATGACAAGCTCAACTAACTTTTCCTCTTTGCACCTACTACTTGATTTCTACCTACTGTAATCGCTACCCGGATGATCGGTGAAGATGGTCACTTATTGGTCTATTGCTAGCTGCAAGGATCGTTTGTGCACACGACAAGGCGTGATCCAACCTCCCCTCCTCCAAATTTCGGCCACTTTTAAAATTTCCCTTCGTTGTTATCAAGGGGAAGAGTGAGGAGTAACGTCAAGTCATAAACACACTCTTTGCTGATTTTGATATTTTTGATATTCTACATTCTCCTCTTTGCTTGATCTCTCCAATCACTTCTCGCTTCTACGGTTGACTGCATTGGGCCCGCAATTGACATGTCAACCATGAGCCGTAAAGACAAAGGTCGGGAAAGACTCTGTCGTACGCAGCTTCAAAAGATCATCTGGTCTGTCTGTCATAATAACGCAAGTGCAACTGAAGAGTGACCCACGAACAATCCGCAATCAAGATGCCAGTAATAAGAAGCGGCTCAACACGAGACATTTACAAGGTAAGGACGAACGGAAACACATTTTTGTATGGGCGATCGCACACGATTGCTTCCTAATACCTACTACGCTCAATTCGCATTACCCGGGACTGCAATTCTCGCTCGTACTATTAAACGACTCTTTATCGCATCTGCTACTCCACAACGCTGATTACATTGCCTACAGGCACCGTTGTCTGCTGTCCTTCGTCGTCAGGGCCGCGAGCGCTGGAGTCAAAGTGAAGAGCAGGCTGATTTCATGTCTCCCCACCAAGGTAAGCTAACCGGGCACCGCTCTACGGTGTGGATCGACTCACAATACGTAGACGAACAGTCCAGCCATGAGCCTTCTGAAACCTCGAAAGGTAAACAGCCTGCGCCTCAGCGTCTTCCTTCTAGAACTGGTTACGATGCAGAGGTGCTTCTTGACTTGTGCGACACTATCCGCAGCAGCCTGCATGAAGGCCGTCCCGAGGACAGGTGGGAAGAAGCAATGGGCTTTCTCGCAGCACTGCTAAGAGACGAGGAACACTATAATCGCGCAATCGAGTTAGAGACTATACGGGACACACACCTTGACAAGCTCATATCCGATATAATGGATCCCAAATATCGGCATCCGAGAGTACCTATCAGATTTTCAAAAGATATCGAAAGAGCAGAGGCCCTAGAACGGAAATGGGTTGAGAGGTTTCGAGGTCCGTATTTCAACATGGAGCAAAACCGCTATCGAGATCTCCCCAAGACGGGACGGCTCAAAGATGTGGCTTTGAACCTTAGTGCAGATAACCCAGAGGAACGTTGGCAAGCCAAAGAAGGTAAGACACTATCAGAGCTGGAGGGTAATCTGGAAATTGAACCAGGGCAGTAAGAAGACCCCAATCCCCCGAAAACAACGGGAAAAAAGTCGATAGTTACTCACGTTTAAGATGTAGTTGGTGGCTCAACTTGGCTTGCGCGCATCGGGATGGTATTGTTGGTAGTGCTCGTGAGAAACCTACCAAGGGCAAATATGGAGTTGCCGCGTTGCCGTTGCTGACAGGGCAAGAAAAAATTGATGAAGGGGACGGAACGTTGAAATATATCAGACAGGGGAGAATTACGGACATACATGTTTCGCTCATATCTCAAGTGGGTGCCACCTTTCGCATCCTCCGAGGCCATCACCTCAGAAGCCCATATGCACCAAAAGCCGGTATACGTTATGATGGTTTGTGGGTTCACTTTGCCTCCCCCACGGCCGCTACTCGCTAATCGGCTATTAGATACACGATACGCCGATATAGTCAATGGTTTAACGAAGTCAGCGACCGGCACCATATGATGCTTTCTTTAGAAAGAGTTGAGGATCAGAGACCAATAGAGGATATTTTGCATATACCCCGTCCATCCGAGATGGATGACTGGGAGCTCTATGAGAAATACGAGGGCGAGGCGATCAAGAAGCGTAAGGGAACTAAGGCCCTTCTCGACTAGAAGTTAAAAACGGCACAAGAGAAGGTCGATCAGGAAGAGTATCAGAGGTCTCATGACTTCCGAAGCTCGTTGAGTTGTCAGTTCAAGAAAGCAGGTCTTTGCTGATATGAGTTGAAGCATGGTAGGATAGAACATATGACCACACTGCAATGATTGGCTTGCAAAATTAGTTCATAGCATTAATAGTAACGTTTAATTAGAGACTATGTTCTCTCATATCATTGCCAAGTAACTTATGAAAAATCTTGACATATACTTACGCTTTATGGAGGTGCCTCAACTGAGGTGAGGGAGGGGGGTACTGTGTCACGACACAACAGCAAGTCTCTAAGGGCCCATCTATGGCGGGGCATGTCATCTAACCCACCGCCACCACAAACAGTAGCTAAGTACCTAGCTTCTTCCTCTTCCTCGACGACCTCACGACAAGATGGGCAAAAACGACAAGAAAGGTGCCGATAAGGGAGGCAAGGGGAAGGCGGACAAGAGCAAGGATGCAAAAGAGTCTGGCGGCAAATCCAAAGGGGCTCAGAGCATCAATGTTCGTCATATCTTGGTGAGTTACACACAAGCTTTCACCAAACGTAATGCTGATAGAGGGTGTCATAGTGTGAGAAACATGCCAAGAAGGAGGAGGCTTTAGCAAAGTTAAACGACGGCCTCAAGTTCGACGAGGTCGCAAGGGAGTACTCCGAAGACAAGGCCAGACAAGGTGGTTCGCTGGGTTGGAAGACTAAGGGAAGTTTGGATCCTAAATTTGAGGAGGTGGCTTTCGATCTCGAGCCCAGCACGACGGCTAGTCCAAAATTTGCAGAGGTTAAGACAGAGTTTGGATATCACATAATTATGGTGAGTTTTACGTATTCCTGGATAGACTTGACGCCTGATTAACATTGTGCTCAGGTTGAAGGACGAAAGTAGATGGAGGAGCATAGACACGCCAAGCCTGTATAACAATTTCAAGCAAGAGACACATAAAACAAGTTCAGGATCCAATTTGATGCCCAATTTTTTTTATTCCTCTCAATGCAATATGGCCGTGAGATGTGAGGCCTAAACCGTTTTAGATGCCAACTGAAGTGGCTAGAGTACAGGCGAAAAGTCGTATCGAGCGGTCCCGAATTCAAGTCAACTCCGCACCTCTAATCCTCTCCCTTCACATCCTACACCGTTTAGAAGCCTTTACTGCTCGGTCTGGAAGTAGTTGAGGAGGATGGATCGCTCCTGAGACTCCTCACCCCAATCCTTGACGACGACGCAAGAGCAGTTGACAACCTTGCGGGCGTTACCCTCACGGTCGAGAACGCCTATTAATGTTTGTCAGTAAACCGATTCATAATTGAGGTATATCTTGCGGGTCAAAACGTACAGAGACCGGCCCACTCGCCGAGCTGCTTTCCGTCGGGGATCTGGATGAGGGGGATGTTGTGCTCATTGCAGAGAGCGACAACAAGCTTCTTGTAAGCCTCCTCCTCGCAGTTCTCGTTGAGGACACACATGTGCGCCTGTCGTCGATCGAGGGCCTTGGAAGCCTCACGGAGACCACGAGCCAGACCGTCGTGCATGAGAGAGAGCTTCAAGACACCCTTGAGAGCGTCGAGAATGGACATCTGGCCCTTGGGGGCATCGCCGGAAACCTCAACAACATCGGCGACCTCGGGGGTGTTGTCTTCTACGTCCGACTATCACGAGAAAAAGTTAGCCAACATTTTTGCATTTTCGGTGTTTCCCCCACCATCGCGAATTGACTGTCCAAGGGTGCATTTGCCAGTCTGGACGACGCAATTGACGACGAGAAGCGGGAAGACATCAAAAACTCACCATCTTGGATAATCTTTTCTTGTCGGGCGATCCTCGAAGATTTCTATGTGTATCAAGGAAAAGTTGGAGGGGGTAGAGTCGTGATCTGGGAAATGTCTTCGTTTAGTTCCACGGTGATTTGCCGAAATCTAAACGACGAGTGCGTAGACCCTTAGGGCAAGTGCACGGACCCACTCATTCACGCACACGTTCCCACTCGTGAAGCTACACCTCTTTTTCTCCCTTCTTGTCTGTTGTTCCTTGGTTTTGTAGTCTTCATCAACGACCAAGTCAATTTTCGAGGTATGTATAGTATGGCTCTGGTTCACAGCGATTCGAATTCACAAGGATGATGCTTTTCACCATGGCAGGGGAGAGCAATCGAGGTTGTTGGCTGTGAGCCGATCTTTCAACAATGACCGGATTCTAGCTTCACGGCTGGCGGCAGTTCGTCGATACGCTTCTCCTCTTCAGCACTGGGCGGCAGAACCCTCGCGATCGATCGTTGAGGGCACTCTCCTCGCTCACGAGCCCTAGAAAAGCTAACAACTATATTTATGGTAGATACCTCATTTCCCGTCCCGACTTGAGAATCTCCTCAAAACACCGCCAAAATGGTCCGCACTTCCGTCCTCCACGATGCGCTCAACGCCATCAACAACGCCGAGAAGGCTGGCAAGCGCCAGGTCCTGATCCGACCTTCTTCCAAGGTTATCATCAAGTTCCTCCAGGTCATGCAGCGTCACGGTATGTCATTGGAAAAATTCTTCTTATTCCCCATTTTGTATCCACTATTCGACATGGCAATATATGGTTGTGGTCCTTCATCATAATCCAGTAACCATGAGTCGTCGACAATACTCTCTATCTCCTTATTCGGCATGATAACTAGGGCGACGGTCGATACCGCACCACGATCCAGCCCCTATAAGTTGCCGATAGATTCAAACTCGGAGATCTTACACGTTTTTCGGATTCTTTATACCCATGATGTCTAACGTTTAGTCTCTCGAAACATTACTGACTCTATTAATAGGCTACATTGGCGAGTTCGAAGAAGTGGACGACCACCGATCCGGCAAGATCGTTGTCCAGCTCAATGGCCGCCTCAACAAGACCGGTGTTATCTCTCCCCGCTACAACGTCCGTCTCTCCGAGCTCGAGAAGTGGGTTGTCAAGCTGCTCCCTGCCCGTCAGTTCGGCTATGTCATCCTCACCACCTCTGCTGGCATCATGGACCATGAGGAGGCTCGACGCAAGCACGTTTCTGGCAAGATCATTGGTTTCTTCTACTAAATGGGACGGGATACCAATTAAAAGTGATTTTATAAAAACAGAATATGGCATTCTCGGCGTTGGGGTGGATTATGATGACTAGGACCGATGCGATAAATAGCTACGTCGCTTATCGTACACGCGAGCACAAGAATTGAACCTTTACGAGATGCCCAGATTCAAGTTTCTTTTTGAATTTAAAGTGAAGAAATTTGTTTATGCTGCTTGTTGATGTCACACTCGTCTTGGGTAGTACAATTGCCATATCAGATGGCTTTGGAGTTGTGGTTCATGAAATTAAACTAGTTGCAAAAAAGATTTTACCACTCGTTGAAGTTTTTGAATTCGACCTTCATTTGTGCTGGGAATCGTTGTCTTTAACTATAGGTACCTTGTACTTAGTCGTTGTGCCAACAAAGCACCTGAGAGCTATTGTTTTCTCTCGTGTCCGATTAACCAATGAGCATGCTTCAACCAAAACCAGTCCACTACTTTGTCTCAAGGTCAATATTCATCTTCGTCCTGAGACATCGTGGCCAGTTATGGGTTTATGACTATAGTGCTTTGCAGTTGCTTTCTCTTAGGAATACTGACGTTTTATTGAGTCGAATTTTTTTACGATAACCTTTTTGCTGGTTGAGTGACGTTTTGTGTTTGGCATAGAAGCCAACCATAAACATGATCTCCCTCTTATCGTTTCGCGCCTCTCAACGTCGTCAACTCTTATCCGTCACTGCTCTTACGGTATTTTGTCTCTGTGCTTACACTCTCTTGAGAATACCGCCAGAACACACAAGAGAAATCCAAATACAAACTCAAACGCCCTCAGGTCCATCAACAACCCCGATATCAGCATCACAAGATGGGTATTCTATCGAAGGAAGCACGGAACCAAGACATGTTCCCACTCCCGGAATGCATCCTATAGGATACCTTACAAGCAGTACTCAACAAGAGTTTGAAGAAATCAAATCTAGACAGTCCAAAACGCTCCAGGAAGCCGTTCAGGAGTATCGTCGTCGATACGGCATCCCGCCGCCACCTCATTTCGACAAATGGTTTCAGTTTGCAAAGGATAATGACGTTAAATTGATAGACGAGTTTGACACGATTCACGACTTGATCACTCCATTTTGGGGTCTGAAACCCAAGACTATCCGTGCTCGAGCTAGAGAGGCATTGGGCTTTGATAATGGGTTGATTGGAGTTTCTATTCGAGACCACAAGATCACTTATATTCAAAATGGCGTTGAGTGGCAGCAAAATGCGACGAAGGGCATGATGAGCAAATTTCTCAAATACCTTCCAGATATGGACCTTGCCTTTAATTTCCACGATGAGTCCCGAGTTATTCTTTCGCACGAAGACTTAACGAGATTAGTGAAGACGGCAAAGGAGAAGAACATGCCTGCAGCGTTAGCGAAATCACAACTTGCGAACGACTTCACTCAAACGAACTCAGAGCTGCACGATGGGAAGTCCTTTGAAGAGACAAGTCTGACGCGTTTCAATTCTTTCGCTCATCAATCGACCTGGTCTCATTCTCGCCAATCCTGTCCTCCGGATACGCCAGCTCGATGTCTCGAAGAGGAAGAGACAGTTGACTATCGAAGCAGATACGGTTTGAGTGATCTTGGATTCGTTTACAATACTACCGCCATGTCTGATATCTGCCTATCACCAAGTCTCAAATCTAACTTTGGCTTCTTCGGTGGGCCAAACACATATAGAGTTGTCCAAGATTTATTTCCCATTTTCTCACAGTCCAAAATATCTTCTTACAGCGACCTTGTATATCCGTCTCCCTGGGACTGGGCCGGCATGGTCGAGTACGACGAGGAGATGGACATGGAGTGGGCTAAGAAAGAGAGCAAGTTGTACTGGCGCGGCTCAACCACAGGAGGCTATAGTCGTAACGGCCGTTGGAGACGTCAGCACCGTCAACGTCTTGTCCAGAAGCTCAATGCGCGCGACCAGGCTCAGATTCTCACCAAGCAAGACAAGCCTTCCTGGGCAACTAACGAGGTTGCGCGGGGCGACTACAGCGACATGATAAATGTGCATTTCTCTCATATTGGGCAGTGTGACCCAGGCGACTGCGAGGCGCAACGGGCTTTCTTCAACGTCACTGAAGCCGTAGACCAGCAGGATGCCTGGTCCTACAAATACCTACTTGACATGGACGGTAATGCTTTTTCAGGTCGTTTCACTGCCTTCCTTCGCAGTCACAGCCTGACATTCAAGCTCGCTGTGTTCCGCGAGTGGCACGCCGAGTGGCTCAAGCCGTGGGTACACTACGTACCTCTCAGTATCCAGGGAGATGACTGGCTTGAGGCAGTTCGGTTCTTTGAGAACGAGGATGCTGGTCGTAAGGAGGGAGAGCATATTGCAGCTGCTAGTCGGGAGTGGGCGAACCAATCTCTTCGTCAGATCGATATGGAAGCATGGTTCTTTCGACTGATGCTTGAGTAAGTGCTATCCTCTGCGTAGTTGTGAGCCTTCTGTGGTGGTACTAACATGATACAGATATGCTCGAGTGATAGATGACAAGAGAGAAGTAATTGGCTATGATCGCAGTAGCACCAATATGAAGCTGCCAAAGGTTGAGAGTTGATGAATGAATGGATTGGACTGAGTAATGATATGAACGCATATAAAATCTGGGCATTGTAAGAGGCACCTACACCTCTGGGAACGGCGTTAAGGTTCATCGTACAAATACGGGCATCGGTATTGTTAAAATCAGGCCTTAGAAGAATTGGCATATGTATATGTAGTGTTTTGAAGATCGCATGTTTTTATTGCGCCCAGATCTATGATTAAAAACTGCAAACTGTATGCCACGATCCGCGGGCTCGCCGAATACATTCCACATCTGTCCTCGAAACCGGCACTTGTCTTGAAGCATATATCACAGCCTCCACAAAGTACATTGGTTTTCGTTCCTTCAAGTATACCACTTCCGTATTTATTATGTCTACCGCTGCAATGACCATCTACTCCTCATCTTCCCCTTCTGCATCGCGCTCCTCAGAGACTGATCTTGAGCGACGACCTGCTGGACTGCTGGCCCGATGTTGTTCTGCATCCTCCTCGCCTTCAGCATCCTGGCCCTCTTGGTGCTCCTCGTGCTCTTCTTCCTCATCGGCCTGTCCTGTGCCGAGTGGGTGATCGCGATGCTGCTTAATCATTTCACGAATATCCTCCCTTGGGTCTTCGACAGTGACGTCGAGCTGGTCGACAACTTGCTCCTCATCGGCAATACCGATGTTTCGCGCAATGTTCTTTGTTCGCTGGGGTCGAATTACAGATTTCTGCATGACAGGATAGTAGTATACGGCCTTCTGGTTGGGATAGAAAGTGTCTTCGTTATAAGCCAGTAGAACCTCTGCATCAAACTTGGTCTCGTGGTCGTAATTGGTCTCCTGAGCTGTCTCATACGCTCTGAGCCTGTTGTATTGGAAACATCCGCCGTTGACAGAATCATGAGTGTAGAGTTCGTCTTCGTTGTGATCGGCATCTTCGACATCGAACTTGCGACGGAAACGGTCTCCTACTTCAGGTGTTGCCGCCAGATAATAATCGAAATTCATCCAGTTCTGAGGTTTGGGGTTGTTTTCGGGATCTTGCTCATGAGCTGCCACAGCTGCATCATACGCCTCTTCCTCCTCAGCTGTTCTATCAATGGGTCGGAATAGACCACTGAGAAGACGCTTGTCATAATCCTTTGTGCTGACCACAGGGTTCTGGTGAAATTTGATCGTAACATACGCGCCCGAGTCGGGGAAGGCTTCGAGATCTGGGATGAAAGGCGACACATCGACAACCCTGAGATTCCTCTTGCTCGGATGTTTGGCGCGTTTGGGGTCTTTGAATTCCTGCTCAGCGATATCGAAGCTCTTGTCGATCTTCCGCTTAATGACATGAGGAGAGTCGGCTGCAGGCTCTGGGATGCGTCGATTCTTGTTGGCTTTCGTGAGTAGGGCGCGAGGTGCAGCGCCATCTTGTCGCTTCGTGACAGTGGAAGAAATGTATTCCGTTCGGCGGAGGAAAGAAACATTGGCCTCTGCGACCTTGTGTTTTCCCAGGGCGGCGATGGGTCTCAGAAGGGGTCGATCGTGAGGGTGAAGAGCAGGAGGATGAGGAGGAGCTTGTATGGCTGGGAAAGATCAGTTTCGCGATGTGAAAAACATGACAAGGAGCCAACTTACATCGTTCATCGCCATCAAAAACACCAGGCATGCCTACCAAGTCAAGGGGCATTCCCAGCTCAGCGTCCGCCTCAATATTCAGCGGTTGCTCCCTTGCAAGGCGCGAAGCAAAGCCTGGCGTCGTGTACTGTCCGCTACCAAGCCCGGTGTTCGGGATATCGAGCAGCTTAGGAGGATGGGGTGGAGGAGGAAGCGCATTGGAGAATCGGATGCGTGCGATGAAGTCTTGGTGAATCATACGCTCGCCGGTGCGAGGAGCTGAAGATGACATGTTTGTCGAACTGGCGACGGACGCCGAAGGGGAATTCTTTGTAAGTATTCAGTCGCGATATGTTTGAAGAAGAATGGGATCGCGCGATCCGTGTATCTAGGTTGGCTTGGTTGTATGAAGAAGCTTAAGCGCGGTTCCGGGCGCGGCTGAGATTCGAGGTCAAAGAAATCTGAGAATTGCGGCGCGAGGCTGCCCATGTCCAAGCTCCACGTTTGGCGTAACCACCAAACTTCCTTAAGAAGCCTGCTGGGAAATTTTTTTTGGAAATGAAATAAAAATGCAATGAACAATCTGGAATATAAAATGAATATTTCTGGCAGCTTTTTGAACGCTGAATGTTGCTTGGGATCGACACTCCTAAACAAACTGCACCAGACTGGACACGGAATTGATCGGTCATACTCTTCGATTCATATGATTGTCATTTTCATTAAATGCTCTGTGTCATGGCTCCAAACCTGTTCAAGTCTATAGCTAAGGTCTGTTTGTTTCCGACGAACCCATTTCCTTGCCTTCCTTTCCTTTATCCCGAAACACCAGTTTGTGTTGTCGCCAATCAATTTCGCCTAGTAATTGTAATACACTCCTCGGAACACACATTGCATTATTGTGCAGCTTGATAAAGCTGGCCATCGTGTTTGTACAAGGCACATGGGCACTCTATCGACTGAGATACCCACTGTGCTGAAGAAGAAAGTACCTTGAAGGCTACGTCCGTTTACGAATTGTTCTTGGCGTAGTTCTTCTTACCGACAGTGAAAGGCACGTACCGGTACTTGATCATGTGCTGGATTTGCTTGCGCACTGTAAATAGTCAGTATAGGGAATTATGTGATATGTCATGTAAACCTACTGGTCAAGAAGAAGAGGATGAACCAGTACATGACCAAAACCGGCCAGAAAACCGGCACGTTAAAGATCTCGAACCAACTGCAGAAGAAGCTGATAATGATGGCTCTGGTGGCCCAGTACCAGAACTTGAACTCGGGAAGTCGACGAATGAAGGGTTTGAACTCCTCGTCCTGCTTAGTGGGAAGAGTGCCCACGGAGCCGTCCTCCATCTCATTGTCGGCTTCTTCGTTGGAGGGGTCGAACTTGGGTTGCAGGAAAGCGAGGAACAGGTTCAGGAGATAGATCCCGAGCGCATAGGCAACTGCATAATTGTAAGTTTTGCTGATAGAGAACAAGTCGCAGGTTCAGCTTACCGATATACCAGCCTTGCGCAATGAGAATTCGGAGGAAGAAGAGGAGGAGGCAGACAACGGTACCAACCCATCGGTATAGGACGAAAGGGGTTGACTGGTCTAGCAAAGCTTGATATTTCTAGTCCGTTGTCAGGAAATCGCAACGCGTAACAATCGATATTGGAAAACATACTCGCTGAATCCTCGAGGTGTGGACGCTGACAGCCTCGAAAGGAGTCTGCTCTGGCTCTGGCGCATTCATCTTCGATAGAGGATCGGTTCGCTGTTGTCGATGAGAGTATGATGGAGAGGGAGCGCAAAGTATTCAATTAAAGGATCGAGTCTAATTGTGCGGGACAACGACTACGATATCGTGAGGAAAGTTAAAAAATTGATGAGAAAAAAAGATGTGATGGCGATTGTGCGATTGGGGGGACGAGACTTCCAACTTTGGACTTTTGGCGATACAGCCACGTAAGGTTTGTTAAGCTCTTGGTAGGCAACGCTAATCAATTCCCCGGCCCTTTGCCGGACAAAGGAGAACTTGATGAACCGTTGACAGGCAGTTGTGTTTGGTGGTCTCCCTGAAACAGTGAGTTAATCTACGATCTTATTGGTGATTCAGCAGAATTACTAGTGATGGATGCCTTCTGAGAAGAGCCCCTTGACCCCACATGAGAATGAGGCGCAGCCTCGAATTATTACACTACCCTGGCGCGTTGAGTTGGTAACCCCTGTTAATTGACTTACAAGCAGGATATTGTATGTATCCTTACTATCTCTTTGAGTGCTACAAG
>PVQA01002077.1:0-11851 GCA_002980515.1 Fusarium burgessii | reverse complement strand
ATATAAATATTATAAAAAGATAATAATATAATATAAAAAAACAGTAATAAGGGAGTAAGGAGGATTTATTAAAATACTATAAAGAATTAGCAGTTTAATTTCTAAGTAGAATTATTATATTACTATAATACTAATTAAGTTAACTGTTATATGGGTAATCTCTTTTTAAATATAGCTAGCTATAAAATAGAGGATAATACTTAAATATATATTTAACTATTAAGAGCTAAATGAGTTTAATGCAATAAGAGCGATGTAACTATATTTATAACCTATTAAAAAAAATCCCTTAATATAAATCAGGACCGCTAGTTAAAGCTATAATTTAATTAAAAAAGTGCCCTCTACTAATTATTATTCGGCAGTTAGAACGGTCTGGCAACCTCAACTTTTTTAATAGTAGTACTTTAACAACTATATACATATATATATATACCCAATTCCACGAGGTTAGAATAAACTTAAAGATATCAGTCGGGATGTTGTGTCAACGTTTTATGGGCTGACGTCTTACTAGAATTGGTGAACTGTACTATAATCTTTATAAACACCATTTCTAAAATGCCGTCAATGTGGGAAAAGTAAAATCTTGTGACGTTCATTGATGTATTAACGTGAGAACATACGAGACATATAGGGAAGATCGGACTTGACCCTCGGGGAGTACCCGCGGAGGTCACTCAATAAAGTGAACAGTTCGGTCTCCACTATCATGGCAGACTTTTACAAGGTATGGTGAGGGCTTTTAAGCACCGAACGAGATTGTGCGGGGTCAAGTCTGGGATAATATCTGCATTTCTTCCAAATCTTTATGGAAGAATGACTTGTGTTTCTAAATAATATGTGATAACTATCTGCTCGGGTCAAAATAAGCACTACCTCGCTTCACCAAGCTATTCTCCTTATGTAACCCAATAGCTTTGTGATATCCATTTGTCTTGACTGGTCCATCCTCTTTAACAAGCCCATTCTCTCTGAGTCTCCATTGTTCCATTGGGGATCCTGAAGCGCGGCAGTGTCTATCAAGACCTTTACAGATCGCTCTGACCACAGGCTCAATTTCATTAGGATCAATACCCACCGAGATCCTCATGTACGGGTCCTCATTTCGGATAAAAGGTGTTGATGGCCAGATGCGAGTTACAGAGAATCCTAGGCCACCACCCTTCGTCATAGCGACACCTTCTTCATCCGCAGCCCTCAGGACAAGGCTGGTGAAGCGATCCAGACTTGAACGCTCATTCATCTGTTCTCCCAGAAATCGAATGGTGACTACGTTTCCACCGTGCCCCCAGCCCATCCTACGCCAATGCGTGGGAAAGTTGAACTGCGCGACAGTAGAATTTGTTTTCTCCAACAGATGATAAAGCCTTTCCGCATTCGTGGTCAGCCAGTGCATTCTTGACTGATGTATATCATAGTCGATGGGTGGCAAGACATTAGCTTGACGTGAATACAAAGTCGTACCAGTAACCTGACGGATGAGCCCGATGGTTTCATGGTAAACCTCTGGAAAAACAGCAAATCCACACATGATAATATCCATGCCCATCTGGATGTACTTGTGTGCACTCTCGTAATAGAGAACTTTTGGATGGCTTGGCTGGTCAAACCAATCGTAGACTCGCATTCCACCCGAGACGAGCGTACCATCGATAATCAAGAATTTGTCAGCCCATCCCTCTCGGTTCAAGGTCAGTTGTGCAAAACGGCGCACATCCGTAGTCTCCAAGCCAATTGTGTTGGCCATTGGGTCGAGGTAGACTGCTTTGGCGTTGTACTTCTCCGCTGTTGAGATGATGTCCTCGGCATCGAATGTGTTAGAGTTTATGACTCTTAGATGTGAGATCATGCGTAAATGTTCGAAACACTCAAAGTACAGATAAGGAGAGATGACTATTGTATCACCAGCAACAAGGACTTTGCTCATCAAGAATTGATGCAGCACTGTGAAAGCTGCCACGCCGCTCGATGTCAGTAGCAGTTTAAGTGGCAGCTTCTCATGCCCCAGGCCCAGTGCTTTGAGTAGTCGTGCCTCAGACTCCTTCACATCAGGTGCCCCGTAACGGTCATAGTTAAGACCCTTGGACTGATGATACGACGGGTCGAACCACCATATAGTTCCAGCTTGGTCGTAAGCAGGACTAGCCCTTTCAAAGAATGAACCCAGGTTGGACTGCATTTGGATCAAGGCGCGGTAACGCTCCTCCATTTGCCAAGGAGTGAGGATAAACTTTGTCATCGTGAATGCCACTTGATTGTGAACTTGATTCAAGCCCTTGGTAATGGCCAGTTGCATCTCCAGTTCTGAGGAAAGATGTTCTAGGCGTGAGTATGTCTCCATAAAGACATCTACACACCAGTCATCAACACGAGCTGATATCTTCTTTTCGATGCCAGCTCGTTCATCAAAGCGCTGTTTGATGGTAGCTGTGGTTGCCTTCAGACTGGATAGTAAGCGGGAAAATGTCTCGGCGATGGACAGAATGGAGGACTCAGAAGACTTGGGATCTATAAGCTGAGATAATTGTCCGTTACGACGGTCTACTGTGAATGTATGAGAGGTAGCCATTTGGATGGAATTGGGGTGAGAAGGAGAAGAGAAGAAAGGGTTTAGGACAAGATGCTTTCACTACCCCAAACCCCTCTTTCATCAGAGAGGGAAGACTTATATAGACCATACTACGACGAGGAAGAACCTTGCCAACATCAATGCATGTTGTCCTTTTACCCCAAACCACCCTATCTGCTGTGAAGAATCATCAACGGTACCGGGATTGGTCAACGATATACTTGTGCCGCTAAACTGTGGACCCTGAATCCTTTGAGAGGGAGTTAGTTTGCTAAGATCCCGGTCTTGTATGTGATTACACACCTCTACAGATAAGAGAAGGGGAGAACAAGGCGTTGCTCCGCATTCTAGATGGACCTTCCAGAAGAAGTGAACCGAGGTAGTCGATGCTACACATGACTCTGCCTAAATGCCAAGGGTGAGAAAGATCGTGTCCTGTTGTAAGTTGCCGGATAGTAAGATGGGAGTAAAATCACCGGAACTACGATGCAGAAGTGGTCCGTTTGTTGCTCAACTGCATCTGTCAAGCTCCTACTATAAAGCCCCAAGGAGATTTTCTTCCCAAGGCCACCAGTACCCCCAACAGTTTACAAAAGTCATATCCTCCCTTAGATCGTTTTTGACATTTTCAACATGCCTCATCAAGAGAGCACTAAGCCTTTTCTCAATGGGCACAAGAAAGCTCGTCATGCCCCTCATATTCTAAACGTACTTGAAAGACGTTACAATGCTCACTTTTATGAAGCGATCGCCAAAATCATGGCTTTGCGACGCACATACTTGCAACACAGACATATATTTGTCCGCGGAGAGGATATGATACCCATCATCTCGGGGCTAGGAGCCAGAGAGGACGATTTCACAGCGGTCAAGGAGATCAGCGATCTTACAGGACCTGACCCTACTCTTGACTATCGCTCGGTCACCTATGGGAGATACTGCATCGACCATGAGACGCGTAGTATACGGCGTCTTGAGACACAGCCGTACACACTGACTGTGGAAGAGGATTACAAACGCCATGACTCTGGAATTCCACGCATGTTCGATGAGACGCCAACGGACATGCAGGGAAACACAGTCATCCAAGCTTTGATGCTATTCAAAGCACTTGTCTTGCAGGGCGTCCCTGTAACACCCCGCGACGGGCTTGACTACTCCTCTACTGCCTGGATCTGCACTATGTTCAACGCGCGTACACATACTTGCAAGAACAGCGGCATATTTGGCGAACCAGCGCTCGAGGGAGTGCACTCGGATGGGTCAGATCACACGATGACTATATTCCTTGGTAGTAACAACATGCGTCCTGATAGTGCGGTTACATTCATGCACGACAACAGGGAGACGACTGGTGTACAGACATGGGAGACAAATCCTACCTTGATCCGGGGACGGGTACATCATCAGCACTTCTTGGATACGCTGATGTTTGTGGACCACGACTTCAAGCATAGCGTTACGTCGGTGCATCAGCTAGACGAGACGGAGCCTACGACTAGGGACATGCTTGTCGTGTTTACGCGTCGACCAAAACTGGAAGGGCATGTCTCGGGTTATGCGGATAGTATGGAGCTTCACAGTACGGCACCATTGCATTTGCCTATGTGGGTACCGTGATGTAGCTAAATAAAGCCATTGTACGTAGATGGTCGATAGATAGTATTGTACACCAAGAATAGAAACTGACTCAGTCAGGGAATAACATTTATCCTCCAGATTGCCGCCGTTCTATCCCGAGTTTGTAGAATCGCTCAAACATATGCATCTCGCAAGGTTACATCAAAGGATTGTTCCTAAATGTGATATCTCAATAGAGACGATTCAATCTCGTCTACAGTACCTCAGACTGCCTTCTCGCATGCACTCCTCCACATATGACGGCTTATCCGAGGACATGCATGCCCCATAAATCCTACGCACTGTATAAGATGGGTGCATCAGTTGGCGCCACGAAGCAGCCAGAGCATCTACCTTCCGTACCCGATTACCCAAGGATTTTACCGAAGGTCAATTATTTGCTGCGGTGAAGGAACAAGGAATTTAGTAACGAAGTTAAGCTCTTGGCTTAAACAACTCCGTAATTGTTTGTCAGGGTTAGTAAGACAAGCAAGTCCAACGTTTACAGTAAGGACCTTCCGCATTGGGTAGAAAGATCGACAGAGCCGGGGACAGAAAATGCCAGTTGTAAAGGAGCTCTAAGAAAGCTTGGCTCCTGGGTCTCGGCCCAATAGGTTAACGTATTACTTATCAGATAACCCTTAGAATCAATGACAAAACATCCAAAAAAGTAGCCAGTTGAACTCTAGTGGCACCCTACATTGCCTAAGCATCAAAGTGGATCAATGAAGCAGTAATTGAGAATCGGTTTTAGTTGTAAATGATAGTAATGCTCTGGATCGCAAACGTAATTCTTCGTATAGGGATTCAGAACACGTTCGAGGTAATGTTTGTGATATGGAAAGCTTACAAGAGTTAGAGGAGCTTATCCAACTTTTCTAAGATTAAAAACAATTTTTGTCTCAGGACATATACTAGAAAGGATGGTGGGGTATCTGAAGGTCACGGCTAATAGAGAGAAATAACCACGATAACCACCGAGCTGCGAAACCACTGATAATTATGGAGCAACCTTGATTACTTTTTGGAACATAAATTGCGTTAGACGCCATTAAAAGGAGGAACTACTTAATTCCCACAGATAATAACGTCCAGAGTCTCGTTGAACGGATTTGTAAACAAAACTAAAGCATTTTCACAATGTCAAATTGGACAGATTTATATCGTCATACCTTGGATTGGGCTCTGTTAAATGTTCCAAGAGCCATCATTAGTACTGTCATTCTCGTAAGTGTACCCGACCCTCGTTTTGAGCACTTGACTTATGAAACGAGATTACTCTTTACTCAGTGCTGTATGCTTTCTATAATGTCTCGTTTCATCCTCTGGCAAAATTCCCTGGGCCAGTATCTCATGGAGCAACCAAAATTCCATACTTGGCGGCAATGTGGACTGGTTATCACCACCGTGCAATGCACCAATTGCATGAGAAGTACGGGCCAGTCGTACGAATTGCTCCAAACAATGTCTCCTTCATAAATCCGCAGGCTTGGAAAGACGTTTATGCCCACAAGAAGACCCGAGACCAGGAGATGATCAAAGACCCCGAGTTTTACGTGCGAAACCCCGACGCTCCTACCATTGTCAATGGCAACCATGAGGAACACGCGCGTTATCGACGTCTATACTCTCCCGGCTTTTCAGCGCGTTCTTTGAGAGAGCAAGAACCACTTATTCAGGGCTACGTTGACATGTTCATCAGGGGCCTGAGTCGATTATGTGAACACGGCGAAACACAAGTAGACATGGTCCAATGGTTCAATTTCGTAACCTTTGACATCATTGGGGACCTCGCATTTGGAGAGCCGTTTGGGTGTCTAGAAAACGGCGCTACAGATTGGCTTACGAAGCTCAATCAGATCGAAGAGGCTCAGATGCACTTTCGAATCATACAGCATATTCCAATCCTAGGTCGTTTTGCTCGCCAGATTGTGAATACAATGCTGCCATCTGATGCCGTGAAGGGTGAAGAAGGACATCGGAAACTCACCCAACAAAAGGTAGCACGACGAGTGAATAATAACGCTCCTCGGCCGGACTTTATGGAACATATCCTGCGTCAACCTCCAGGTAAAGGATTCACTTTTCAAGAGATGCTAAGCAATTCAGCTACATTGATTCAGGCAGGCAGTGAAACGACAGCTACACTACTGTCAGGGGCCTTGTTTCTTCTTCTTCAGCATCCGGATAAGCTGAAGAAACTAGTAAACGAGTTGACGACTGCATTCAAAAGTGACGATGAGATGACGATTGAGAACACTGATCGTCTACCATATCTTGCTGCTGTCTTGGAGGAGGGTCTCCGGTTGTACTCGCCTGCCGTACCAGGATTTCCGCGACAGGTTCCCCCAGGTGGAGCGACAATTGATGGCCAGTATGTCCCTGGTGGGGTACGCACTCTTTTACCATTTCGATTATGAGACATTCATTATTGACTGGTCGATCTGTTTAGACTTCAGTGGCCGTCAACCACTACGCTGCGTATCACTCACCTCTGAACTTTACTCGGCCGCATGACTTCATCCCTGAGCGATTTATCGACCTAGATGCATTCCCGGATGACAGGCGAGAGGTTTTGCAGCCATTCAGCGTTGGCCCACGCAACTGCATAGGCAGAAGGTATGTCACGTAACATCTTCCTTCCGATATCACTTCGTAAATATGCAGCTCTGGATTTGTCACAGCTAACCTGGTTAAAGCCTTGCTTATGCTGAGGGCAGGCTTATCTTGGGCCGAGTCCTATGGAAATTCGACATGCGATCTAGTGACAAATCGCAGAATTGGATGAGGGATCAGAAGGGCTATGTGACGTGGTTGAGACCCGAAATGGAAGTGTACGTGAAATTACGCCACGCCTGACGGCGGGGGCTGGGATATAACTGGACCGAGTACATGGTTCTTTGATTTGTACGTTCTGTTGAGCTGGGGACGCGGAAACACGGCAGTTGCAGAGACCATCAATTAACCCTTTAGGCAGCTCATAATCTTCAAATGCAATGCAACATCAACTTGACGTTATCTCTGTTTCTTACGCTGCATCTACACCATTATCTGGGGTTCCACTAAAGGATTTGGAGGATTAGGAGGATTGTAGCACGCCAAGCGGAACGGGAATCAAACCACCACTTACTGGTCTCAATCCCACTTAGTGCTTGCTAGTTAAGCCGTTGGGGTGTATGTGTGAGATGTCTCGGATCGCCCGAACAACCTCTTTTGAAGAAGGTGTAAACGGTATCATGATGTGAAGAGCTCCATCTACCGGGATTCTTGCCTGCTGCTCCACTGTTAGTCGAGTACCGTATTACTCGCAGATCCTTGTCTATCCGATCCTTCCAAGTAACATCGCTAACACGGGCGAATTAGCGTGAGCGTCAAGTATGTATGTCAGATCTGTATAAGGCAAGTCTTAACGGTGCAGATACGGTTGCAGGATGGACATACCAAACTGGGTTAGAGCATTAAACCTGTCTGCGTGTAAGCATTGATCCTTGCTCAACAGGGACTTCATAAAACCAATTTTTTTCCGAGGCAGTCGTTGTAGGAAAATGCTTTACCATTGAAGCCTATTGAGACCCTCTACTTGAGCATCGCGCGGCTAAACTTGAAATTGATCTCCTTCAGTTCAAAACACATAACATTCAATATCTGGTCTTATCTCTGTAGAGGATTCTACTGGGATAGGATAGCCCCATCATAATTTGGCCTTTTGAGCATCCGGAAATCCTTTCTCCCACGCATCAATACCCCTGAACTCAAAGTACCTGCTCCATTCGGGATCATTCACCAGCTTCGACATGAGCTCCGTTTCAAACGTAAGCTGCACCTCTATCCCCTCGTCATCCCCAGCCGGGCCAACACGGGGCGGAAACACGACAACTTGGCAAAGAGGTACTCCACCAAACAAGTGTCGGAAAGCTGTAGGTTTTCCAAAGCCAAAGCCCAAAACACAGAAATCGGCCCTCCGCCAATCGCTGGTCAATAAAGACATTGGTGGGAACGAATCGACGTTGATTGAGAGGTCCGGCTTATTGCGGACTCTGGAAACTTTGTTCTGTACCGCAGTTAATGTATCGAGATTAACACTTTCTATCACCTGGCGTGTGTACATTGCCAGCTTCGAAAGTGGTGCTTCTGAGATGATCTCGCCCAGAGTCAGTTGCGGCACATTTGACATTTCCGAGGTGATATCGATCTGCAAGTTGCCTTGTATACGTTCCGGCATTGGAGGGTTTGTAAAGAGGTGGTGTACACTGACTCCTCCCGCCCAAAGTGGTTTATAGTTCAAGCCAGGCTTATAGAGGGGCTCACGAATTCTTGACGAGACTCGCCATAAGAGAGCGCAAACAGCGTTGAAAGTTGAGATCCAGGATCCGTCTTTAGGTGACGCAAGATTCTTCAATTCCTGAGCCTTACTCTTGGGAAGATGAAACAAGATCGCCTGTGAGTGCTTGTGCTGTAAATTTCTTTTGGGACGAGCAGGAGTCTCAACCTGTGACTCCATTGAAGAAAGGCCGTCGACCCCAAAAGGCCCAAAGATGCTGCGGTCCAGGCACCTCAGGTCGAACGACGGAAGCTCAGTCCCATTTGCAACCGCGTAGCAGTTCTCTGATAATTGCTCAACAAAGGATGCAAAGCCGTATAAGCCGTTGGCCCAATGGTGCGTAGACAGAGTGAGAATAAGACCGCCGGGGATAAAGTTGGCTTTTGCCGATGCAACGGTAGGACTATTGTCTGGATGCGCCTCTGGTTTATTGCCGCATGTCATAGGGTAGTTGGTCAAGACACTGATGTCGCCGAGTATAGGTGAGAGGTAATGGGCTTCAGCGATCTCATCAAACGACGGAAAGATGTCTTCGGGAGAGTCAAGATACTGGACCACGAACTGGAAAGTGCTAGTCTTTTTTCTGACTATAGAGTGATAGCCATCGTCGTCCTTCTCAATTGTGCCAACGAGATGTCTGACCTGAGCAAGAGTTCTTTCAAAACCTTTCTTCAGGACTGCCGCAGCTTTGCTGTTGCAAAATCAGTAAAGTAGATCTCCAGTACATGGAATAATTGTGAACTGACCTCTTCTCGGTATCATGCAGTTTGAAGAAGATGACCGAATTTGTATATGTTATGGTTGACAAGTAGTCCAGTGCGCAGAGCTTGAATCTCTCCTCTCCAGCGTCATTCTCCCAGCCAAAAGAATGGAGTTTGAATTCTTCCTCTCTGGGCATTGTGCCTTGTCCAATATCGAGTGACTGTAGAGGAATGAGGTATAAATGCAGCAGAACTTTCGAATAGTCAGGAAAAATATTGCCAAGTCGGCGTTTCCGGGTCGCTGATGGCCTACACTATATATAATATCTCTCAGAAGGGATACAGGGTGAGCGGCTATCTTGCTGCTCGGCTCCACTCTGTATGAGGGTGTGAGATTAATACTGTTCTCAAGATAACACATTACAAATTGAATTGAGGGGAACCCTGTAGGCTTATGTAGTGGGCCGGTAGCAGCAGGTATGTTATGCTTCGTTCGGAGACACTGGCTGACTTGAGCAGGGCTAGGAGAAAGGGCAACGCAGCATACATCGTGGTAATATATGAGCACTCAAGTATAGACGTCAATAGAGAGATTGACCCATAAAAACACTATATCGTTAGATATAGTACCCTATTTATTTAATAACTGATTTCATTAGTAAGAGGATAATACAGGCGAAAAAAGCATTAATAAAGGACACTAAGTAGAATAGATACCGGCATTAGGTTTTAAGGTCTCATAAGACTATATAAATAGGAAATATAGCACTAAAGCTCCTAAATTGCATTTATTATAATTAAGTTTCTAATATACCCTTTACTATATAAAAGGTGCTTTTTATTCTTATTGATAGGGAATTAGCATTAGGGTCCTAAGAAGTTAGAGAGGGCGTACGGACTAAATATTCTTATATTGGTCTAAACTCCTAAAGATCCGAAAGGGGAAGGTGCACGGGCCGCAAAAGTTAGTATTAGGCCCATTACCAGTGGTAATTGGTACAGTAGGCTGTCGACGCAAACAATAAATGTCAGGTTTTCGCATTCAGTCTAATGCTTATTACCTTTTGCCGAGAATCGCTCGGCATTAGGTATATTCAGCAGGCGAAAGCTAAGAATTGTTTCTCAACTCTCCTATAACGAAGCTCGCTGCTCTTCTCTGCCACGAGTCTAGTGTCTTTTCTAGAAACCGATCGTGTTTTACAATGTCAAACTGGAGTCTTCCCAACTCTTCAAAGCTGCTTTTCAGCTCGGTGTAGGCTTTCTGGATATTGTCGATGTTGGACTTATCAATGTGCAATAACAAGTAAAACCCTGCCAAAACTCCAAATCCTAAGAATGGAATAAAGCCAGACGCTAGAAAGCATGTAACTACTCCCAAGTCTGTCTTTGAAAAAATACTACTTAGTTGCCTTTTCCGTATCTCGAGGAGCACTTGAACACGGTCGTTCGATTCCGTCGTGTTGGTAGCCATTTGGCTGAGGAACAATGCGAAGTGTTGACAGTTCCACTGCAACGGCAGGTATTTACCCCATTTCTGAGTCATCTGCCAGCCTGTAACCGTAGATCTTAGTGGGTTTTCACCACAAGGATTTTGAGTTTGGTTGAAACTGACCCCGTCGGAATATCCATTCGTCAAGATTTGTCGTTACTCCAATATCTTGTATGGCTGAGATTGACTTCACAGATTCCTCAGGCCAGATATAGTTACGATGAAAGACGTCTTCGTATGACCTGCTCCTACATGCAATATTGAAAGAGGTCTCGAGATCGACACTTAGGTCAAAATACTTAGCTTTTAAGAAGATATCTCGACTGGCTGGATAAGAACACTCTATATCATCACAGTCGATGACGCACAGTGCCCAGTGCTGGAAAAAAGGAAAGTTCTCGATGAAGCTTGGAACAGGGGCACCATTACCAATGGCCACCCATTCAGTCACTTTTGAGGACCTTCCCAGGTCAAGAGGGGTAGAAACGAGAAGGCAGCGACGGCCTATCCGTGCAGGTCAGTAAATAAGTTATTAGTAGTAAGCTTGCTGACAGATGACCTACTACCCATCGAAGATCTGGTAGCGATCGGACAACTTCTAATGATACTGAAGTGACAGAAAAAGACAATATAAAATGAATAGAAATTGAGTGATTCAGACACAAGTAGGCTAGTCTTACGCCTTCTCTGCTGCATTCCGCTTGAGTTAATGGAAGAACCGTGGGCGTCGTTTTTATTATTTCAGAGAGGAGAAAGATGGGATGAGAGGGTCGAAAAAAGAATAACCTGTGTGACCCCGCTGATGTGTTTCAACCTGATTGCTCACTTCCATAACCACTCAACATCATTCTTCACAGCCATCAATAAATATGCGCCTTTGGTTTTAGGCATCAATGCATTCGATGCATGTCACTGCTGGCTCCGGCGAGTTACAGTCTCAGCTGAGGTTTTTGGGCTATTGAAGCTGGCTCGGCCGCAACGTAATAACGGCCTCCGTGCGTGTCAGGAGGTCCGTCATTTTGATGAAGTTACGAAAGAACTTCTATATGGTTGGCACGGACCATCAGGAGAGAAATGCGACACACTTCGCGTTCTTGATTTCCAGACCTAGATGGAAATGCGGCACATTTCTAATCTACATTCTTGAG
>PVQA01002068.1:0-10590 GCA_002980515.1 Fusarium burgessii | reverse complement strand
TTGATTTGAGGGCAGCGCTGGCTCGAAGCTCTTGACGGATGGCGCCAAGGCAGTTGAGGCAGCCTTCAAGCTTTCTTTGAACTCATTCCCAGAGGGCTGTAGAGTAGTTAGGTTATGGCAGAATAAACTTGGTTGGGGGATTATTCTTACTAGAAGTGCGTTCCAATCCAATAATCCAGACGTTTGAGATAGTCGGGACTGGACGTCATCAGTCTTTTGCCGCTTCACCGAAGGAGCCATGCGGGACTCGGCAAAAGACGCAGCCGTATGCTCCTCTGGTTCCCCAGAGCGGCGAACGGTGCTCTGAGGTGTATCGTGAACCAATCGGGAAGGCAGCTGGTGGCTCCTTCGAAGGCGAGTGTTTGGTTCTGCTGCCTTGGAGTTGAATTTTGATGTTGCAAGACGGGCTTCAGATTGTCCATTCACTTGAGCCGGCTCTGGATTTTGATTTACGCGGATTGAATCATCAGTTGGCTCGTCGTCTTGAATCTCAACCTCTTTGCGGAGGTTGAGAGACGGCCTACTGCGTTTGCGCGCTGGTGATAGCTTAGAAGTCATAATAAACGATTAAAATTGTGCTCAAATTAGAGTTGATCACAACGGTGGACGAGGCTGCTGTAATAAGGGCTCGTTGTAATGTGCCGAATTACAAGAATCTGGCCCGTGCATGCACCGAGGTCCTTCCAAATATCGGCAAGATCATATTGAATCCCCATTCATTCATTCTGATCGCATGTTTGCTCAGCGGGCTCCACATAGAGATCAATCATTGGCTCTAGGGTATGAGGTAACGTGGATGCATTACATTGGCTTTGAAAATGATCTTGCGAGACTCTCAACAACTTACAGATGTACCGATCTTCATTTTGTGGCTAATTGAAGAGGTCTCGCATGCATATAAAAATGGAGCATACGTTCCTCTACGATTTGATTGACGAGGGTTAGAAGACATAATATTATATTAAGGCTGCTGATATCCGCTTCTTTCTTCTAACATTTGCTCCCGCAATGCATTCTATCATCTCTGTAATAAGCCCGATCTTCTTTACATGAGTTCATACCCCAAATCTAAAAACAGTACGCAAATACTACATTTGTTAACTTAACGCCACTGACTTGGTTACAAGATGTGCACCTATTTCACGACCACGACCCACTACAAAGGATGTCCTACGTCTTGCGACACCGAGTCAACCCATTTAATACAATGCCCAACTGCGGTCAGCGCCGGAACAACGTGTGCGAATCCGTCACGGTCCCATGGTGGCCAAACCACCGTACGTGAATTATGTCCTCAACATCGAGATGAAGGGTATTCTCAACGCTAAATGCTGGGGCATTACAACATTGCATGAGTGAGGGATAGATAATTCTGATCAATGCTCTTCAACTTGTGTAGCAAGCAAATTGAAACCCATTCTTGATAATACACTCAAACCATGGCCTCCCCAAGTTCGGAATGACTGAACCTGTCGACGAATTGACTTACATCCAGCGCTGTGGCTTTCTGTTGCCAGCACAATGCAATGAGATCAGCATAGGGTAAACCATCAAGTTCTGGAAATACCCCATTTAGAAAGTTTTGCTCGACTTGATCGTCCGACAGATCTTCGAAGGGTGCTTTGCCCTTGATGATATAGTAGATGGTTGAGCCTAAAGCGAAGATATCCTCGCCCGCAACAGGTATCTTTCCAGGTTTCCAATTCGGATCGGGTGCTGCGTATCTCGTACCAGGACAAACCAGAGCCAGAGACCCATCAAGTGACGAACCACTGAAATCGGCAATCTTAAGATTTAGGTCTGCATCTAACAAGAAGTTATGTGGACCAACATCACAATGAATAATGCCAGCAGAATGCAAAATGTGGAGGGCGTCAGCTGCTTGCAATATCCAGCGACGCTTTTGGGCCAGTGAAATCTCATTGGCGTGAGATTTTGTGTATTCCTTCAACGTGCCATTTGGCATGTATTCGAGGGTCAAAGTGGAGACGTTGGCGTCCCAGTGCTTCATCTTCACCAGGCAGGGATGACCACCGAGCTTCTGGTATATCTTGGCTTCAACAAGAATTTCCTTCCGACAATCATTCTCCCGGACGCCACCCTTCCATGGTGTCTTGATGACATCGCCTGATGGTAAACGCTCAACGATTGATGTTGTTCCACTAGCAATGAATTCGCCTTTCGACTTAAGAACAATTGCGTCATTGGGGTCGCAGATAAGATTATTGGTGGTAAATATTTGAGCTGTCGCAGTTCCTAAGGCCATTTGGTCGTTTAAATGCCAAAGAATTATACGCTGATGTTTGGAAATATAGCGTTATTCGGTGAACGGATGTGCTGTGAAGATTGGTACTAATGGAGAATGTGACTGTAGTTGAGAAGAAGAGAAAATATAGGTGGCTGGGAGTCAAAAGGACATTGAATTATCGGACTAACCATAACCCGAGGTCTCCCAAGCCTGCTTAGTAAACGGCCCTTGCACGGTAGATTAAATTGAATTATCTTGTCTTTTATTAGCCGAAGACAAGGCTATCGCGCTATCTTCCAAATGTCATCTCAAGATGGATGTTTAGCTGTGTGCAAACAGCACCCTGAGGCAAACGAAGATGATGCCGGATCAAGGCCACAATAGATTGCCTCTGATGCCAAAGTTCGAGCTTAAATTTCTCCGTTGCATCTTGATGGGTGGACAGATGGACGTAATGTGTATCCTGGCTCTAATATCACTACGCTCGAGTTCCGCAATGGGTCTACCCTTGAGGTGAAGAACATGGCCGAACTTAACGACCATGGCTTTGAGGCTAGGAACGGCAAGGACGTCTTTGATTTGTACTGTCGACCAACACCATCAAATTCATCAGACAACTCGAGTACTTCGGAACCAGATGTTAAGCCTCATCTGAAGTCAGGCCCTGTCGGTTACCCCGAACCACTGATCGGCGACCCCTACAACCAAATGAACGGTTATTATCTGGACGATGATACTGTAGTCATGATGATCCCTTCTTTTGATGGCGATGGACTGCCCTCGAATCAGTCGCTTACATTTGGCCATTACGCAACTAAGATTGTATCAAAGGCCCTGGCAGATGGCCGTACCAAGCTAATCATCGACGTCTCCGGCAACCCGGGTGGGGATGTTGACAGAGCCTTTAACCTTTTCAAGCTGTTTTCCCCTTCCGAATTCCCTATTCGGCCAACAGATTCCGACGTCACGAGGTCTCTGAGGGTCTCGTTAAGGTCTTTTCAGCCCTCAACAGATCGACAGCCTTGGAGAACGTCCCTAACAGCGTCGACTATATGGCATATTCTGTAGCGGTGACCCCAGACCAGGAGGCCGGCTTCGAGTCATATGAAGAATTTCTTGGCGATACCACGCAGTTGGGGACCCCGGTCAGCTCACTCTTCGCCGGCTTCAATTTCACCGAGACATCTGGCAACAGTGACACCCCTATCCGTGGATACGCTGGCCGAGCCCTCAAGGCGGAGAACATTCTCATCATTGGCGACGGATTCTGTGCTTCGACTTGCTCTATTTTTGTTAATATGATGACAAATATCGGCGGCGTCCGGGCTTTGTCATTTGGAGGCCATCCTAATGGACGCCCATGCAGATCATGGGAGGTGTTCGGGGTTCGCAGACCTTGGGATTCGACGATATTACAGCTGTGGTGGGCGCCGCTAAATCGGTATATCGGGAGACACCTGAAAAGCTGGAGTTTATAACAAAGGAAGAAATCGAGCGATTCATAAAGGTGGCTCCTCGGCCGTTAGAGGAGTTTCCGATTAAACTCGGATCAGGACAAGTCAACTTCCTGAATGCCTACCAGGAGGGGGACGATGATCTCCCTCTTCAGTTCCAGTACCAGGCCGGTGACTGTCGTCTTTACTATACCGCTGAGAACATGTATCATCCGGAAACCATATGGAAGTCGGCCAAAGAGGCCATCTGGGGTAATGGGTCTTGTGTCAAGGGCTCGACCGGCGGCACAGGTTCCCTTGAGGGCAGGAAGAAGGGCAAGAAGAACGAGTCGGAGGGTGGTTAGGAGGGCATCGAAGAGCAGAAGAAGGCCCCCTAGAGCGGAGCAGTGGATGTGACTATCGGATGGAGTCTCTTTACAGTGGTGATTATTAGCGTGATGTTATTGCCCTGACGGATAAAACTACCACTGTTCGACGCCGAGTTGCGGGGTGTATGTCATGATGTTTCGTGGTAAGGTGTGTCGTAGCTTCACTAGCTAAACACGCATACTGACACACCTGGCACACAATAAGTCCATATGCAGGAAGATAAATGAATAGATAAATAGGGTTAGAAGAGCCAAGTTTTGTTATAGGATACATAGTCATGATGTGATAATTGTGTATTGGAAGGCTTGTTAGATAGTTGCGAGTCTCAATGCATTTGGAACATCTGGGTTGGTACTTGGCGCAATGGTTAGGTGGCAGGGTCAACTGATCGGTTTCGTGGAATCTTTAACCCATGCTTTGATGATTAGTTGCGGTTAGTCGGGCAAGCTTACCCGCCATTGTTTTAATATTGGGCTAGAAATGCAAGAATCATACAGGGTTAGAAGCAAAGAACCAATCAGGCTATGAAGCGCCCGCTCTGTGACTGAAAATGGAGCTGCGGCTGTTACATTGTCCTCTTTCACTTACAAGAGGACAATGTAACAGGGGTAATGGCCCAATCAAGACCCGCAAATGTCCTTTTTCACTTGAATCTGAAGTTGAAATAATGATGTAGGGCGCACGATTTGGACCAAATAACCTGCGAATAATAACTAGGTCTACGGAGGCTTCCATAGTTGGTGACACCTCACGCGTATCACATACAAGCGAAGAGAGCTGGCATAGCTCTGGGGTACCTCAGTTTCAGAGTAGCAGCCAAGAAACATATAACCTATTCCTCTTAGTACACTTGATACTTCATATAACCTTGATTCTTTTATTTTCGACTCAGCAGATAGATTCTAGAATTAGTTCTCTGCTGGTCTCTTTAATCTCTCTACTACCACTGGCTGAGCTCTCTCCTCCTCTTCCTTTGCACCCCTGCTCCTAAGGAACTCAGACTTCTGAATAAGGCTTATTAAACAATCTGCACTACTTGGCCGTGAGTCTGTTTGACTTCGAATGCATGCGGATGAGAATCGAAACGATGCTGTCAGAAAATCTCTAAGTGCAGCTAACATGTATTAGCCTTGAAGGTACTAGATAAGTAGTATACCCACCTCTTCCAGCATGCTTGTCATCCTGAATCTGGGATATGGCTTCGGTGTATTTCTCGTGGAAACGTCTCTGCTCCTGCACTCTGTGTGGATTCTTCCTGTTCCAGGGATTTCCAGATCGACTAATAAACCACGGAAGGCGGTTGTACATTGCTCTGAAGAAACAAACACCCAATGCCCAAACATCAGTTCTTCCATCAAACTCTGTGCTTTCTTGCTCTGGGGAGTGGAATCCGATAGTGCCGTTGGTGCCTGGCATCGCTGGAATAGTCGTGCGGCCAGATGGAATCGGTATGATGGAGTCAATGTCCAGAATGACGGCAGTGAGTCGCCGCAAGGGAGGATCAGTCAAGGCTTCTTGTGAAGCATTACTAAGTTGCAAGTTTACCAGACCAATATTGGCCGGCTTGATGTCCGTGTGGACAAAATTGTGTGCGTGCAAGAATGCAAGGCCTTGAAGGCAATCCTTGAGGATAAGCTCTAGCTTCGTCCAGCTACTATATGTAAGTGGTGATTTCTCTTGTCGGGGCTATTCTTACTGAGTATCGTTTGGTAACCGCATTAAATTGATGTCGACAAACGGCTGGAGGATCATATGAAATTCATGATAGTTTGTCCCTTCCATATGCATAACTCCGGTGCACCTCAATACATTTTGCTGGTTGTTGGTCTCGAGTAATGTAGTGATGGATCTGACCATATCGACCTTTCCCTGGATGAATTCCAGACGGGCTGGTTTAGCTTCCATTGTTTTGATAGCTACAACAGCGCAATTTGGACCCGTGGCAGGTCTAACGCGTCCATATGAGCCCATTCCAATTAGATTGGCTCCTGTGATTGTGTAGGATCCTATGGTCTGGCTGTTTCTGTTGGGAGTTGGGGTCGCGAGCAAGGCTTCTTCTGTCGGCTGGTCATCGCCATAGATACGAGTTAAATAGGTATTTAGAACTTTGCGACCCTCATCGCTGTAGCAGTAAGGTGTATACTCTAATGTATAACGAAGGTCTTCGAATAAAATGGAATTCTCCGCATGGGCGCATGCAGCAGACTTTTCAACAGAAGTGAGAGGATAGTTATTCACATTACCTGACGATCCACTGGCCAGACTTACAGAAGCCATACGAGTCTCCTTGGAGAAAGATAAGAACGCATGGCGTCTGACAATTAAGCTGGTCCGTGACGTTGTGAGTAGAAGGTCACAGACTGGTTGGCCGAGAGTCATGTGTCTCCGACTCAGACGACCTACAGCCCATCCTTGAAAGGCATTTTTCGGTGGGATAGTTGGATCAATAAAATAGAAGCCGGTCCATATGTCCACAGGACTCAGGGTTGAGTTATTAGAGGATGATGGTGATGATGATGATACATCGCGTTGCGAATGCACAAGTCTCGCGACATCAACATCCGAGGTTTGTTGTTCGGCATACCATATGAACTTGGTATAGTGGGAGCGGATGCTTTCACTGATGGGATCCTGTTCCTGGAGAAAGTCGACGACATTAGAGAAAGCTAACTTTGCTGCAGCATTCTGAGGATAGAGGATAACCAGGGCCTGACTAGCAGCAGAGGATGGGCCCAAGGGATCCCAGTTGGTGTCATCAGTGTGGGGTGATGACATTTTCGGCGTTGAGAATGTTCTCTTGGATTGTGAATTTAGGGTAATGTTAATCGTCAGAAAGTGGAGGTGTTGCAACAGCAAGTGTGAATTACTATGTTAGGATTAGCTGCGAAGGGTTATGTTAATCGGCGCGGAAAAGAGTGCTGTCAGTGGGGTCGATCCTATTGGCTACGGAATGGAATAACCAACCACCGTTTATTTCTCACGTGAATTCGTGACAACTTCGTCATCGCTCAACGCGATCCTTCTGTCCCATCATCAACAGCCCAATTGACAACTCATCGCTAAACCGCTCGCGCATGCTGTGATTTAATGAATTGGCACTTATAGAGCTATGCTTACCTATTTTAATTCCTATTCACGATGTCGGCGGGAAACGCGACCGCCATGATTGCGTCACCTGATGCAACTCCGCCAAAGACTAATACAGAAGATAACGAGATATATATCAGCCATACCTGGAGACATGCTCTCGCACTAAAGATAGAGAAGGAGCAAGGCGTACGCAACCTTGCCATATTAGGGTTAGATATACTAACTCCTGTCTAGGAACTCCCATGCCCTGTAGCTACACAAGGCTCTCATCTCATCCATCCGCCTCCAACACCCGCATTCCGCAATTCTGTCCCGAACCCTTTATTCACCCAGACCCTCAAGAAACGACTGAAAGATCTCTTGTGGCAACAAGATATTCGCATCAGCTGCTATGGCGCCGACTTCGCCAATGAGTGGCCTATTTCCCGAACTCCTCGCGATCTTGCCCAAGAAGCTGCTGCTCGAATTATGCGGCTGCAGGATGAACTTTTGAACTCGATTTCGGAAACAGATACAGAGGATGAGCGGGGATTTGAGAGGGTTTCAGCGCGCAAGATGAATTACCAGTTACCTTCGCCGGCTTGCACTAAGGATGACAAGATTTATAGCCCTGATAATTCGCTGGTGACAAGGAAGCGCAAGCAAGGATATTGTAACTTGGGCAGTCCAGAAAAGAAGAAGAGATTAGTATCATAAAATCGAAAGCTTTTGCTGAGAGAGTATGTATGATGGATTGTTGTAAAATAAGAACTATTATAATTTCCAGATTGCGCATTTCAGCTCTGTCACCTTATTATGCGTTCTCGAGCGCGTGCTCACTTTTCCTCGACTGAAAGTGCCATTTGACCCGTTTTTCGAAAATGAAACGGACATTTTCTCATATGCGGTTTTTCAAGCCTAAAATAGCCTCCGGTTTGCAACCTTTTTTATTGTTTCATTACTCCTCGCCAGTGATCATGACCCGCTATTGTTATGCTTTAACCGATCTAATTATGAATCGACTACTTACTTTTTTTCTTCTTTCTTTTAGCCAACTATTATCAAAGGCTAAAGTCGAGACTTTTGATGGTTAAATCTGCACAGATTTGCCCTGATGAATATTTTTCGCATTCTCTCGGTTGTTCTCTATCTTATCATATCTTATCATATCTTATCATTTACCCCAACGACTGTGTGCGGTAGGTGAAGACTGTTCGTGGTTATCGTGATTTGATTGGGTGAACCCTTCCCCACACAGCCAAAAACTGACAACCTAAATCCTTTTCCACAAAGTTCTTGCAGCCTGTCATATTGAGCCATCGGTCGCTAGGCTCTACGACGTAGTGAATTTCTATGGCTTCCAAGGCGTTCATACATGGGAAATCAAAACTCTGCAGATGGACGCGTTTGCCATCATTTCGACCTTGCTCTTACACGAATTTCCTTTTTGGTTGTCCTTGTTTAGCTTGTGAAGGGCTGTCCACTTAGTCAATGTTGAAAGGATATCTGCATAAATCCTCTCTTCGGGGGATGAAACGACTTCCTATTGCTCAGCGCTCCAATCGGATATGATAAGGCAGGTGACCACGTCGTGGCGGCGAAGATACAAGCAACGTAGGAGCGCTCAGCGTCGCATTTAGGGAGGTAAATAGAAGAACACTATCGACCTTTGGAGTGAAATCCACAGATTGCTTCTTGCCTCTTCCTGGTTAACGAGATTTGACCAACAGTGAGAACGCCTTGATGTTTAATTATCCGTAACCCTTTTCTGCCAACGCTCATTGTCTGGCATTGTGCCCAGCGTCTTCCGGTTTCTGATTGTTGCTCTTTCATTCCTATCTTGATTGCCCCAATAGCTCTAGCAGGTTGCCATTCGAAGGTCTAACATGCGTTGACTTTGAACTTCCGGGAAGGACTAAACCTTCACTGTCCAAGGACCTACGTTGGCGCCACGGGGCTTATGACTTTTGCTGCTCGTCTACACTCTCTTGGTTTGGTCTGGACGCTTTTACTAATTAGTGTCGTAAAAAATATCTTAGTTCCTGATCTTGAAGCATGGCATGCTTGCGCACTGGAGTTGGTTGTAGGTGAGATCTCGTTGGGGACTTGGTTATGGAGTTTATCCATCGCTATAAATATAGTTGTGAAATGGTTTGTGTTTTGGAGCTTTTGTAAGCTTAGAAATTCGCTGTAGCCATTGATTCCCGAATGCTGAAATGTCCAAATGCCATTATGGCTAAGAGATGGCATGGATGTTTTTGACACTAGCAAGGCACCTTGCCATTTTTAGGCAGGCGGTGCAGAGGACGGTAGGATATGGGTGTCTGGGCATAATGACATAAATAGAACAATGTTTAGCATAGCTTGGGCTGAAGAAAGGAGGGCAAAAGTTGGGCAATGTAAGCATTCATTACTGGCCGATAGGGCATCGACCAAAGTAAGCCGCCAGGCGTAAGAAGTTATATTGTATTGTATTACACTGCTGGCATACCAACCAGTGAATCATACGTTATTACTGACACCCAGCTTGTAATTAGTATCTCTAGGTAAAAGCATTGACCCCTGGAAGGACCTTGTTGGCTATCCGTATCGCTTGACCAGAATGCTTTGGGAACGGTAAGACTGCCAGCGTGTTCACGTATAATCAGGAGATCATCAACCTGCCACCGTCAACTTGTGACATCATGATGTTACGGAGCCTGATGCTCTATTGGATTCTTCCAACGAATCCCTGCAGCCACAGTACCTTCATCTGGTTGAGCTATTTCTACAAGGCAAGGATGTTGCAAAGCTTCCTTCGCAGTAATACGCTGATCAGGATCAATCACAAAAATTCTTTTCAACAGATCCGCAAAGTTTTTAAGGAAGGCATTGTTTCCAGGAATGATTTGCTATTATATATTAATTAGGGCCATATCAGGTTGGGGTAATATTCGCTTACATCAAGGTGCTTCATCTTCATCTCCTTGACCATTTTGCGTGGTCCTTGCATCGCATAGCGAAAAAAAGCGGAAAGGATGCCCCTAAACTTTGCATCGGTGATCCAGGCGATTTCTTCCTCCATTTTTAGTCCTGCAACAGCTTCTATCATTGCTAGATATTCAGGCATATCAGCGGTCTTGAAGAGAACATCACCCGTGAAAAACTCGACAAGAGTGCATCCTATGCTCCATATATCGTGAGAGAACGACGCTTGGTGATATAGCCAGGTCTCTGGGGCGGAATACGCTGGAGTTGAGTGGAAATCCGGCGGAGACTCGTCTTGAAACGTGGCTAAACCAAAATCGATCAGCCGAACCTCGGTGTTCAGTAGGACGCGGCGTTCTGCAGCATATCGCCCTTCTCCAAATCTGACAGCAGAGGTAGAAGGTCTCATGCGGTTATAAGGAAAGATTCGGGAAGATTCGTCGCATAGTACGATATTATCGGGCTTAATATCAGCATGAACTA
>PVQA01002048.1:0-25546 GCA_002980515.1 Fusarium burgessii | reverse complement strand
CTGTGCCTCTATCCTTCGCCGGAGAATATTAAACATCTTCTCGCCAAAGACCCTTTTTTTAAGCGACTAAATAATAATGTTCTGCTGCCATCGCCCCGCAACGCTCAGGTCATTGTTAAATGCATCGCGTCACTACCCTGGCTTGCAGAGTTCGGCTACTAAAGACCTTTTGGGATAAAAGCTACTGTAGACCCTGGACTCCGGTGAGAGATTGATGCCAAGATCTTCCCTCTTAACGGTCGGCTTCCCACATCCCTTTGTTATTCCATGACTGTTTCCCCTGATTCGGATGTGAGCGTGCCGACCCATGACAATTACACAGCTTGATTCACGACCAGGATATCACGGACCCAAACCACAAATTCTAATTTGCATGATGCTTTTTAATTCTTAAAAGCTTCTTCATCCAAAAGCCTATGTGCATGTCTGGTTCAGTTACATCACTTCTGTTTAAGTCTGCTCAGTGCTTTCATTATAATGACGGAAACTGCAAGTAACACGGAAAGAAACCTGTCACGATGAACCCCACAGTAAATTTTAACTCGTTTGCCGTTGTTAAAGGTGAAAGCAGTCGTTCGTACAGGGTAGCTAGCGAACATTTGTGTAAAGAACCAGGCCCGTGCTTGGTAGGTACACTATGGATCAATGAAGTCATAGCAAGCCAAGAACTCTCCATACCATGAAGTCCAGTGCCCTGTGTCCCTGCCAAGTTATTTATTGATGTAGGAGTGCATTTTTCGCGTTACGAAATGTTTACAACGCGCTATGTCAAAGACTTCTTGAGTGTAAGATGGATTTTTATTGGTCTATTATACACGCTAGAAAACACTTTTGTTGTTGGCTATTGTCTAGCCTAGGTACAGAACAAGGGTCTTTTTTTGTTACAGTAATGAATTGCTTCACTGAGGGCGCAGCGCAGTTCTCTCAGAGTCACTCCATCGACCTTGGATATACTGACGAACAGTCTTGCCCCAAAATGCCGCTGGAACCGCCATAGCTCCCATGACAAGAATCAGTACCGAGATGAGGACAGTTGGCTGCAGAATATGATTATCCTCCACCCAAGGCATTATAGCAGTACCAATTCCAAAACCAAACATGTTTCCTGTGAACAGCTGAACAGCGAGTGCTGCTGCGGCCCATCGTGGGAAAGCTTCTGTGATCCATAAAGTAAAGGCGACGTTGCCTGTGAGATAGCTGATGATGCTGATGGCTGAGGTGATGTAGATCCAGACCGAGGGCCAATTGTTGACAAGGGCGAGGCCATTGAGAAGTACGCTTGTTAGACCTGTAATGACAGGAATGGCAAACAAGGCAAGATAGACCTCGGCGTGACGGATACCACCTTTTCGAAATGTGTAGTGCTTTGTAAACCAAGAGGCGAATGGTCCCGAGGCAGGAAATGCGAGAATAGAGCCAATGACTCCAGCGACTCCAAGCAACACGTTGATACACCCTGTCTCTTCGACTCCATACATTTTAATCAGGGCAGTTGGTTGAGTGAGATTCAGAAAGATAACACCACAGAGGATGACGCCAGTGAGTAGAGATACCCAAAAGGTTAGAGGGTTGAGAATGCACAAGAACATTTGGCCGTATGTAGCAAGCATTGACTCCCATTTTGTCCCAGGTGCTCTTGTGACTTTGAGATGGGACCAGAATGACCAAGAGGCTGGTATATCAGGCAATGGTTTCTCATTCCTGATCTCCTCAACCTCATCCCAACCTCCATAGATCTGGACCTTTTCTGAACTGCTTTGAACCAGAACTCGTCCATCGAGTGCAACAGGAGGACGTAGGAAGTATGTTTCGGGGACACAAAAGAGACACAAGACGAACGCAAGTATGCAAGGCGCAAGCCAGACTTTGTATACGCATCGCCAGTTAGAGGTGGTGTCGGTTGCAAACGGAAGAATGAGAAGGGCGAGTTTGATCGCTACTGAGCCGGAGCTCCAGAATAGTGAGAGTGCGCTGGGGCGTTCGTGGATAAAGGTGGCGTCGATGAGAATGAGGATGAACTGTGATTGTTAATATACAATGACACTGGGTTGCTGTTGTTGACTTACCATTCCAGTAGCTGATCCGGCTGCCAAGGCTTGAAAGCTGAGAGCGACAAGCAACTGAAAGAAGGACCCTACGTAACCAGCCCACAACGTTGATAGCGTTGTGACCACTGCTGCAGCAACAAAAACAGGTCGTCGCCCAACTGCGGTTGACAAAGGAATGCCGATTAGGTATCCCAGTCCAGTAAAGAGAGTCATTGCCGACGATAAGGATTGTACTTTAAAAGGACCCATTGGCTGGACTCTTTGTTAGTATCTCAACAGAAGAAAACGACGTTTTGATATACCTTATCCTTGAACTCTTCCTGAATTGCCACAAGTAGCATACCGGGCAAGTTAAGCTCAAACGACGCAGCCATCGAAAAGGTCTGCAGCGCCAAAAACGCCAAAAGCCTCTTGGACCAAGACCACGTAAGCGGATCACGGTAAGATTTACTCGGGATTGGAAGCTTCAAAACACGCCCATTAGAAGAGACAAAGAAAACACTGCCAGCAGTAGGAACAGACTCGCGCTTTGCGGCAACGATAGAACTCGCGGGAGACTCCATGATGAACCAAAATGCACGTCAAAAGAAATAGAAAAAAAAATAATGTGAGTCAAGTCAACAAGCTCACGATCCTAGATGCAGATTGGGGGGAAAACTGGAGCTTTATTATTTCTCGGAAGATTGACGAGACCCCCGGTAAACCTTGTAGAAACAAACTTTCGGATCCATGGGGGATTTGTTTCGTCTAGGCTTAAACTGATTAGGTTCTGACTCTTAGGACACATCGTAATTAACCTGCGGGCGTGTTTGGGCGTTGGGAGACAAGGGGCGGAGGGTATTTATTGGTGGTGTTGTATTTTTTGAGTTTACTGGAAACAGGGACTTCCTGATTTCAAACCGCCAGGGGGGAAGTTATTCTCAACCGCCGCCATGACGAATGGGAAATGTTCCTGATTTTTTACCCACGTTACCGAAAATGAGGCTCGGACGCAGTGTCCTAGTGCAGGGTCAATTGCCGAAGGAACTGAGTCAGAAAAAAGCATGTCATGAATTGATAATTATTGGCTCGGAAAGGAAGAACATTGGTTTCAGGACCGTTGGAGCTTGTGTGTGCCGAAGCCACAGAGTCAAAGTGAGCATTCCCGTCCGTCCGGTTGAGTTCAACGGGCACTAAGCCAAGTCGATCAATTAAAGTCTATTAATATTCCGGCTGAGACTTTGTAACTTTTGCAGTAGGCTTTTTTGTAATTTCCATTAGACTGGTATTCCTCGTCATTGTTTTCGTATTAATGAGCAAAGTCAGTAGTAAGCATAGATGAAGCTTTTGCCGACGAGAATTAAGCTTTGTCCTGCGACAAGAGTGCATTTCCCGCCCCCCCAGCTGCCGATCATATCCAAGATTTACAACCAGGAATGTTGGTCAATAGCCGAAAGCGGCAGATAAAACGGAGATTATCCCCTACAAGTTTTGAATTTAGGGACCAATCGGCAGTGAAAAGTATTTGTCATATGGCTGCATTTCTCATACCAAAGTATAAGTATCGGGGCCTCACAAGACAGCGCGGTAATGGCAACAATACGTGTATCAGCATAATGCACGGCAATCCGAAGATTCCGTAGTTTAACGGCTTTAAATTGTTCTATTCATCAATGCTTTTACGTATTTGCCGGATTGAACGCATCTACCAGCAGAGAACCTTTTTGACTGGCACTTTAAGCAGCTCTAGCCAAGTCCTCACTGTTCAGCCTAATACTTTCCTCTAAAGAAGTAAACCCAGGCTCACCCAGCTCTTGAAGAAGCTGAATGCACCGTGATCTCGGCTTTTCAACATCCGCCAAGTATCGCATAGCCTGGAAATCTTTGACGAAAGTTCTGTCGGGATTCTGCGCCCGTAGTATGGCTAGAATGTGATCCAGGTTCCATGTTTCTGCCCAAGGGAAGATCCTTTCCCCTTCAACGTTAGGGAGTAGTGTCGCTGCAACATGAAGCTTGGCGTCGTCTTGTACGTCGATGAAATATTCTGCACAGTAATGTCAGTTATGATGTCGGAGTTGAGGCATGCCGGTATTGACTTACGTGGAGAGGCATTAGTCAGTAAATCTAGAGAAGTACCGCTCCATAAGGCTTTGATGAATCCGGATGTAGATGGATAGCCCTGGTGCTTCCAGTCGAGGCTCTTGCCAAAGTTTGTGCTAGGAAGTACTACCATTTGTCAGCGGAGGTTTTCAGTAAGTCAACTTGGAGTACTTACCCGTGTTCACAACCAAGTCTGCACGGCGTGTCACATGGTTGTGATGGAAGTTCCATACAGCTCTCTCAGACTCAACTTTGCTAGCTGCGTATGCCACGTACCATTCGGGTGCCGAGGTAGAGTTCTGGAAGATTGAGAGAGCCTTGTCGTTCCAGGTATCTGCATCCACCATGACACCCGGTACTTCTGCCTCGGGAAATACTGCTGCAGTTGAGGAGCTAGTGTATACAAAGCGTTTCACTGTTGGTTCATTGTTTGCTGCTTTCAACATATTCAAAGCGCTGGCAACTGCATCGGCTATCATGGTTTCAGTGCTACCGTCAAGGCCGAGTGGTGAGGCAACATGGACGACAGCATCAACGCCTTCGAACCATATTAGTACATTCAAATCATAGTTAAGTGAGATTTTTTACCTTTTACCGCTTCGTTAAAAGCATCAGGTGAAGTCAAATCCACAACATGCCAAAGCGAGAATTGATCTTTGCCATATTGCTGGCTGAATAAGTCGTTGATCCATGCACCTTTAGAAACATCACGAGCGGTGCCTCGGACTTTATAACCACGCTTTAAAAACTCATTGGCGACGTGAGAACCGATAAAACCATTGACACCTGTGACAAGAATACTTGATCCCTTGGGAATGGCGTATGAAGCGCTGAGAATTGGTGACATGTTGGATATAGTTAGTTTTGTGGCAATGGGAGCCTAGTGTGATAACAACATGTAAATAAGTTTACAAGATGTATATGGCCATCTTTTATATATATTTTGCGGGCAATTGTAGGTTTTCCAAATAAAGAAATGAACAAAGACTCGGGATTCAGTGGATTACCGAGACCAAGTTTTGGCGTTGAAATGGCGTCCAGTCAGATTTGCTGACATCTAATCCTCATGTATTTCACCCAATCATATTCAATGACTATTCCCTATTTGAGCTTGGTCTAAGCCAGCTTCAGATCTCGGATGTCCGATGCTTCTCCACGTCATAAGCAGGTGAGATATTTCCGTAAATGGTTGCAGTTCAATTCATAATCTATCTACACAAAGTCCAGTAAATATTGTTTCCGCTTATCTTGGTAATCTTGATGAGGCCCCCCCTCCAGCGGGCTTGAATGATTCCCATGGTATGGCCGCTTACAGGTTAGTAGCAAAACCCAGCTCATAAGCAAATCCAAGGCAGATCTTGGAGAACTCAAGAACATGACCAAAGTTGACAGTGTCAATGGTATCAGTGGTGCCGTGGATATAAGGGCTGCTGTCATCGAAAGTAGACTCAAAAGCCATGGCCGAAGGGAAACCTTGACGGGTAGCAGAAGCGTGATCAGAGCAACCGTAGCCGCACTTGGAGTCAACAGTAGGAAGAGTGGAGTACTATAAGGTTAGCTAATGTTATGAGATTGAGGACACTTGGACTTACAGCAGCGACAACCTTCTTGAGAAAAGTAGTCAATCCAGCATCGACATTGTCAGTCAGAATTCCAACAACTTCCTTGGTACCAGGCTTGACATAGCCAGTCATGTCTTGGTTGAGCATAGCCTTGACTTGACGACCGTCGCGCTTGTACTGCTGAAAGATAGCACCGCTTCCGAGAAGACCACCCTCCTCACCGGCGTACCAGTGGAACTCGATGGTGTTGGGGGCTTGACCGGATGCAACACGAGAGTCGGTCAAAAGGACGCGGAAAGCCTCCAAAATGGTGACGGTTCCAGAGCCATCGTCATCTACGGTAATTAGTGGCTGTTCTTGTGGATTCGAGAATATATCTTACCAGCACCGGGAGCCCTTCCAGTATCGGGGCTTCGAAGGTTGATAGAGTCCTGGTGAGCACCGACGACAATAGTCGCAGCACTCTTTCCAGTAATAGTAGCAATGATGCTAGGCTGTCTGAAGGAGTGGGTGAACTTCTGAACCTTGACATTCGTCGCTCCACTGGCAGTGATGATGGACTGAATTTGTCCATAGAGCCACTCAGCAGACTGCTGACCATAGGTAGACTTGTAATATCTATTCTGGAACTTGGAAAACTCGGTCAAAGCGCTACGCATGTTGGCCTGGCTCAGCTTGGGAATAAGAGCCTTGACTGCAGATGTTTGAGCGACTGCGCTGGGGAAGGTGGCAAGGAATTGAAGGCTGGGGCCGGGCTCATCAAGGTCGGTGACATCGATGAACGTTTTGTGTTCCTGTGATTGTTAGACTAGGATGATACTTCTTTGTGATAGAGAGAAAACATACGGCTCTCAATGCCCACTTTTCTTTCTCAGTGACGGTGCGAACATCTCCAGGCCCAAGCTCAATCTTGTAGAGAGGGTCGATGGTAGCGGCATTTGACAACCCGATGAGGGTTGCAAGAGCAAGAGTAGGACGCATGATGACAGAAGCAAGCTGATCAAGATGGAAGCCGGAGTGACTTGAGAAGCTTGGCCAAAACTTTCACGTCGATCATGGGATCATGACTTATATAGTGAATGACGATCCCTCCTCCGAAGGGCTGTGTTAGGAAGGAGACCCAATCCCATCGCACATTACTCGTCATTCCATGATCCTCCGCGATTTTAGTGCTCTATTGTGGCAGGAGATATATTACACCAGTGATACCATACCGCCTATCACCATTCATAAGTTCCTCCTCTGCGATTAAGCATAAATTGCTTGAGGACCTTCCAGAATTAAACGTTATGCCGGGCGATAGCTACTGAGGAATTTGACGCGAGGTTGCATTTGGACGGGCTGCTTGTGCATCGGCATAACTCTTTGTGGCAGGTCGCTAGGATTAACGGGACTTTGTGAATTCTTGGCGTCCGAGCGGGGTTGAAACTTGACCTTGTAACTTGTCTGAGCGGTAAGCGATGGATCTGGTTGGAGGATAGATTTAGACTTATTCGATAGGTGAAAACAAAAGAGGAAGCTTCTAGTTTAAATGGTTAGGTGTATACTGTAGTTCAGATAGTGTGAGAGCCAACCAATCGCAGGTGAGCTTCAATCTCTGTCTCTCATTCTCATTATTGCGTCAAGCTTCACGGGGTTGAGTTGAGCACGCAATCAGATGATGTGATATCCATAAAAAGGGATCTGACCAAGGATCTAGAGGATTGTAAGAGTCGAAGACCTTCCTCCTTCAGCCCCATTGACACGTCCCACTGTCGCGGTGCCCGATTTAATTCGCTTTGATTTGACGTTGAGACGGCTTGACTGTCATACCTAGATTGGTTCAAGGAGTATCTGGAATCCTGGTAGAACATAAAATGTCTCAACTTGTAGTCCATCCCTAAATATCCGCTTCCTGCCAGAGCGTGATCACCTCAATTTAACAAAAGTACATCATATATGAAAAATAAGAGGAGGGCTAGATATAACATATGATAGGCATGTCGGGTCATACCGTCCCAGCTCAACTGCCGTCTTGATAAAGTGTCTAAAGTGTGAGATAGATGTGTAATTTGCAGTTGAGACCTATGGTTGAAAGCATATTACATGCCCACAACTACTCAGTCCTGATAAAGCAAAAGAAGTATAAATTGACAGCCATGTAGAAAGGAGTGTATAGCGTTGACGGCGAGTCAGGAGGTTAGGGAGATTGGCGCGCCTAAGTGGGCTCCCAAAGAGCTGCTTATCTCCTTATTGGAGACAAAGTAGGGAAGGACAAAGAATCTGCCCCTAGAAGCAGTTCTTTTCATCTACCAGTTTAGATAAAACAAGCCTTAATTATAAACTATTAGCATATGAAGCCAAGAACATCAAATATAGTACAAGACGTTTTAAAGTTAATCTACTTTACAATGTAGTAAAAAAACTATTGTGTGATTTTCCTTCTTCCTATCCGTAATCTTCAGACTAGTTTAGCAACTCCGTCAGCCACTTCATGATATATGGCTGGGCATCCGGGTTCCCCATATGCATACGATTCTTGATGATTCTGCGACTTGTTAACAAAGTAGCAGCAAGAGTATAAGTCTACGTACGTTGATTAGGAGAAGCCGGCAAGAAGGTGAACTAGTTATCCCTGAAAGAACAAGTGAGAACTTTTCCTGTGCCTTGCTTTTAAACTCTTGGACTGAGTTGAACCCATACTTCCAAGCAAGACAAGGAGAAGCACTGTTGTATTTAGTTGGCGATGTTTTCAGACATAACAGGTGACTTACCTGCACGGGTACTCATGTTTGCCAATGTAGGAAAGCCATTCTTGGCTGAGAAAATGATGAGTGCCAGCTCCTTGCGCAATGGCACCAAGAATTTGGCTTGCATGAGTAAAAGCGATTCTAGCACCATAAAAACCCCCGACACTGAGACCCCACACAACTATTTTGTCAGGATCGAAGCGAGATTGCTTCTTAATCCAGTCAAGCACAGAGGACCACAAACGATCGGGGGACGATGGGTCCTTGGGATCAGCTGGGCAGTCAGCCGTTCCTGGGATTTCGCAAAGCAAAACACCCCAACCTTTCTCTGTAAGGCCATTAGCGAGCAAAGTGTTATCCGGGCGGTAACCGTCAAGGCCTGTGAGAATCAGCATCACAAGGAATGGCTTGCCCGTGGGACTTTGAGGCAGTTGCTGGAAAAGCGAGATTTCTCTTCCTTCGTAGTCCAGTCTGTGAGAGAATGGGATTGATTCCGCGTTGATAGGATGTTTCATCAGAGCCGCAGCTTTGAGGTATACCTCCTTTTGCCGCTCAAACGCTTTCCTCTTGGGTCCATCATCGTTTGGTCCCAAGTAAGGGAAACGAGCGATGCGGAAAACGCAAGCGCTCCGGAGGCCTAGATGGATGGCAGCTCCGATATCAGAATTCTGCTCAGCCAACACTGCTTCGGAGTACAATCTTTCAGCAGTAGGAATGAATGCCTCCGTGTAACCAATGCTGTAGCAGTCCTGTATATCATTCTTTATGCTAGGGTCAGCTTCGTGTCATCAGTATTCTATCCGGACTAGCCACACCTGTATTAGAGATCCAAAAATTGGCAAGAAATCCTCGTAGGCACCGTCATGGAAAGGATAACATGACCCTTCACACTTTGTACCAAGAGTCGGATTCTGGAATTTCTGTACTCAAGCATACAACAAAAGCGACTCACGGCAGTCTTCCACTTTTTCTCCCATAGAGACTTGATAGATCCATGATGAGGATAGACAGTATCAAGTCTGCTTCCTAGAGACCAATTGATCATGTTTGTTGATTGTAGTGGTTTCGAAGTTATGTTGAGAGGTAAAGTTGTTAAAGATGCAGGGCTTCAGTAGGCTTGATATGTCTACAACAAAATGGTTTTCAGTACATTGATTGATTGATTCTATTAGCATATATACTTAAGCCCGGGCTATCGAGATTCCGACTTGAGATCAATCTATAAAAGTTTAATATCCCGGTCTCGGATTTATCAATATGCCTTTTCGGATTTCGAAAAGGCCCGAAGCCTTGCCACTGTCGACATATTCGTCGCACATGACAGTTACCCGTCTACCCAAGGCATTGATGCTTTTCTTGCTGGATGGAAGAAGGCAATGGAGTTTATGCCCCAGTTTCAGATGAAAACTGTCGATATGATTGCCGAAGTTGATGGTAGTGGGGCTGGTGGTAAGGTCTGGGTATTTTCCAAGGTCTCGGGAGGAAAGGGGGGTGAAGAGAGGGATAGTATTGATATGATGTCTATTAATTCTCAAGGAAAGGTTTACAAGAGCAAGAACATTCAACGAGTCACAGGTATGGGAAAGATGTAAGTTTAGATAAATGACATATTCAGTACAGGACCAAGGGAGATTCTCACTATTCCGTTGTCCCTCGCGGAACTCAAATCAGGTTGCAATCAGGTGGTGTGATATGCATTAAGAAAGATTCACAAAGGATCTACAGGACTATACGCCTGACTGGATTAAATACTTCTCTTCTTCAGTCAGGTTGACATGACGTACGTGGTACGCGGCTCAATTCCCTCCCTCGCTGTAGACTCAGCTTAATCGCGTGTTTGCAGGTGTATCTGGAAAGCTTCTACAACAGAATTTCTCAAATGGAAGGCCTTTGTTGAATACTCCCTTTATCATTGGAGTAGTTACCAACTCAAGAAATGTACATTACAAATCAACAATAAGATCGTGAAAAAACAATACCGTGTTATTATTATCCGTGTTAGCTGCCCAAAGTTTATTGTCATGCCCTTTTAATTCCCCCAACAGCATCAGGCATAGCATGAGCTCTAGAGAATAACATAAATATGATCTCTTTGGCCATTCTGTCGCAACTCAACCGCAGTTCTCATACAGCATGGTATACACTCCCGCCCACGCAGTATAGGCGGCTCATCCCAATCCCTAGCAACCAAAAGACCCATGCACCTCGCCAACGTGTTACCAGAGAGCCTTCGGAGATAAAGCTTCGGTTGCAGACTCTTAGGCACACGGCCTTCTCCATCCAAGACGGATATATCACACGAAATCTGATCCAAACGAGTGCAGTTGCGGTGAGCACATTGAACCATCCCCGAGCTCAAGATAATTTCCCTAAGCATAGTATATGGACCAACGTGGCAGGTCCCCGCGGGACCAATGAAGTTCAAATCAACAAGTAGGCCACCTGCAGATTCTTCAATGAAAAGCTTGGCGCCGAGACCAGAGCTACCCGTGTCCACATCGAGTATAGGAATGGAGATATTGCCGCCAAAGCCCTCCATGACATTGGCCTGATAATCAATCCTAAATTTAGGTGTAGCATCCCACGAAAGGTTGTCTCTCCAGTCAAATCCTAGAAGGCCATAGGACCTTGCATCTGACTTATCCGCTATAAATTGGTATTCCCGCCCAGCCTTTGTTTGAATGATCCCTGGTACAACATGTAGTATCATAGCCTTTTCCGGCCGATCTGACACGTTTCGCAATATGTCGAAATAGAAACAAGTCCCCCCAACAGAGGCAGCTGTAAGTGCAGTGCATCTTCTGAGGGGATATAGATTGGTCGTAAAGAGAAATTGGGCGGTATGGTATACTGAAGCAAGATCGAGAAGCCGCACAAGGGTAACAATGCCTCCCCAGTAGCCTTTATGGCAGCGACTTGCTTCATACCGATTCCCAAAGCTAGCATCAGTCGCAGCCTCACGGGTGCGGAGTTTGTAAAAGAATTGTAAGCCAGCGTGATATGGCTTGAGATCGGTGTGGAATTGAAGAGCAGAAAGATTCCATACAAGAAAGATAATAGTCTCAGCCAGAACATGAAGACAATATTCATTCATATTGAGACTTGAGTAGTCTTTCGAGCAGCACCAACAGCCACAAATGGCTGCCAAATCCTTCGATGCTTCCTCATATGCCTTAACAGATTCATCAATCGAGATGTGCATATGGATATGGATGTAAGGTGCCAGCTGAGAAAGCTCTGGAAAGAATGAGGTAACAGCATGGGCAAATCCATGTCCGTATTGGCCCGTTTGGAAGCCAAACCAACTGATTCTGTCATCAGCTTCAAAGATGTCACTGGTCTCAGAATCAGTTAGCCCTTGAAAAACGCGCGCAGCAGAGCCGATTAGGGCTCCAAATGTTGGCTTGGCTCTAAGTAGTTGTTTGAAAGAGTCTCCGAATGTCTGTGAGAGGCAGCTCTCCCAGTAAAGGGTCCCAGACATGATGTAATCATATCGACCCTCGTAGATAGACATAATGTTATACATAGATTTGATGAAATATGCCGTGCTGCTAACTTGAACCTGGTTGGATGAATGTGGTGTGCCAAATATGACCAAGAGACGGATTTTGTCGTCGTTTGTTGTAGATTTATAAATCGAAGTATTGTCTGCACTTCGAATCTCAACATCGAGGCCGAGGAAATACAACCCTATGGCAGCAATCCAGCCACACGATCGGCCGCCCGTCAATGTTGCTGAAATTAGAACGCCGGATGAAACACGCGCGACAGCTAGCAGAGCTCTGGCAACGCCTGCGGCGTCATCCAAGTATTCCTCATTCGCGCACGGACGGTGAAATGCCATAAATTGCTCCGCGATGCAACCGAAATTTGTTGACTTAAGTGTTCCCGAACAGGCTCCTACCAAGTTGATCCATTGCTTCGCAGAAGGCCGCAGGTCATCAGGCGCGCCACAAGCCTCTGCAAGCTTGATCAAAATCTCGGCGCAGGCCTTGGGAGGTTGAATCTCCGAAAGACAGCCACATAGCGTCAAAAGTGTCAATCCCTTGTTGGTTTCTGCGAGGACTCTCACTATGTGCTTGATCCCAAACCCGAACCAAATCGCATCCCCAATAGCGGAAAAGTATTTCAATTCGCCCAATGCTTTTGTGAGCCGCTCATGACCCGTTGTCGATAATTGGAAGAGTGATGACATTTCCTGTCCGACCACCATCGTGAGAGGCGAAACATCCGCGGCCGAAACGCGCGCGAGAACGGATATTGGGACGGAAATGGACATTTTAGCTAGTTGGATCCAATCAATAGAGCCTTGTTGCTCAAACTGGCCTCCTGTGGCGCCCGAATAAGTCAGCGCGAGATTATCCGCCATAACTGAAAGCTGTGTAACGGATTCAAAGCAGTAGAGAGGCGAAGAATAGACTGAATTGGAGATGAATGCCTGATTTGATGTTATTGGCTTGCAAAGACATTCAAGTAGCACCAACAGTGTTGAAATGAAATACGATTAGGGCCAACTGTGTCTTAAACAAAGCAGACGTCGACATATGGCGGTCGGAGTGATATGGAGAAACCGTAGTTGAAATCACAATACGTGTGAAAGCGTTCTCTGATGTGTCAATCAATGATTGGATGGGAACTTTCGGCTGTGTGTGCAGAACTGCAAATGCCCCTGGGCTGACAGCAAGGCAGACTTGGTTGGTAAGCACTGCGATCAGTGGAAATTATCATTCAAGTAGCATTTTCAAAACGACTACTAGAACGAAAGTTTGTCGCATAGCAAGTACTGATTATAACCCTGCCATAACTACAGGCATAATAATGGTTCCAGGGACTTCAGTGACCATAAGAAGATAAAGATTGAATAGCACCAGTCTTTGATACGACGGGGCACACTGTGGCTGGCAAAGAGAATAGGAATCGAGAGACCAAGTGAAGGGCGCGGACTGATTTGAACACTTACAGACAGGCTTTCAAAAGGCCCGATGACCAAAGCAACCCGAGAACGGTATTAATGGCCGTTATCTCGCTTCTTAAACCCTCTCCAGAGCCCTGCTTCAAAGGAGTACGCTCTTCTAGCAGTATGTTGCTTCTTGAAGAATAAACCTCACCAAAACTCTCCGAGGATGATATGTTGCGTGAACTTCAGCCCCCCATATAAGACATCTTTGATTCGAACATGAGTCTGTTGTATGTACGTTAGGCATTATATTCGCAGAACTATTGTTCCCTGTACGATTAGCATGTATCACTGTGCAGGGAACACTCACAAGAGCGTTCTACCCAAATCCCGTAGCCGGTATGTACCTCAGCTTCTATCGATCATGGCGACACCATACAGGGATTGCGTTGAATGTTGCTTTGGCATCAGCATCACTGGACTGATAAAGCACTGGCTCGCATCCAAGGAAAACAAAGGCAGGCCATCGTCGGAATATCCAAGGTGAGGTAGGTTATCAAGGTTGACAGGCTAAAAAGGGAACGTCAAAGCAGGAAATGCGTTTAGTTAACCAACTGACTGATTCGTCTCGCAAAGTACTGGTGCGTTTGGATCAGTAGAACCTTCGAAATATTCACATTAAATGACTTGCTTTCGGGAGCTTTGTTTTGCAGGCAAAGAAGTGACTGCGTAATCAGCATATTTCTTGACTTCCTTGTTTGAGCTCCATACATCAGTGGGAACGATCTTATCCGAAAATTCCATTTACTCTCGGCCAATTGCTCTCGCTCAATCAATTGGATTGAGTCTAGAACAGGTCTAGGGTACTCAATATTTCTGAGACTATCGATAATGTCGCTCAAATAGGCTAGCACAGCGCCACACATTCAGCTTTTGGACTCTATGTAACCTAACAACTGAGACAAGTATGCATAATATTAGCTGAATGTCTCATACCTGGCGGTTCCAGAGTGAGTATGGTGTGGTTCTCGCAGAGAATGGGCTAAAAGTCATACAACTGATTAGATTGGAATAGTATTCAGCCAGCCACGATTTGTTCAGCTTCAGACATGACCATACCGCCAATTAAATTTTATACTCAGTATGGTTATGTTCTCCTCTTCTGATTTACAAAGGAATGAATATATATAGGTCATGCGATAAGTCCCCTATTATGCGTTACCTCTTGTTGTATTCGTATCACAAAAAGGCTCACTTGAATTCATCAAAACCAAAATGGAACTGGACGAAGTGTAAGGCAATTTACATTTTCAATCAAGGGGCATGCTAATGAAATACCAGTTGGGCGCACCTGAAGAAGGCCGTTGGCACTACCGTGTCCCCGGCTCAGTCTCTGACAGACCCTTCTACTGGAGGAGTCTTTCCTCTTCATATCATCAAGGAAGTTCTTCGATATCCGTTGCAAAAGATTGGATTTGCTGGCAAGCAAGATAACATGATTCCCCCAGCGACACCAAGTAAGAATGATGCACCTCGCGATGTCCTCCTTGGGTCTCATGTAGTGGGAGGGATAATCATGAAGCTCATTGGTGCTGTGGCCGCCCCTGGCGTTGTTGGGGTGCCCAGTTTGGTCTCATCAAATCCAGCTCCTGATCCTACTCATCATTGGGCTATCCTTGTTGGGGACTACTATCACGAGCTGGGCGGTGATGTTGATCTCAAGATCCTATACAACAATGACAAGACATCAGCACAAACCTTTTTGGGTGCCTGGCAGAAGCCCATGGTGATTGGAAAAACCAAGTTCAACGACGAAGCTATTCGGCAGGCAGGTGAGTAATATTGTGAGACCTGGAGAGCTATGTTAACCTTAAGTACAGCCGAAGATGTCATCACGAAGATGGCGCCGGACTACAATATCTACAACAACAATTGTCAACTGTTTTGTATGAACTTGGCGGATGTGATTTGTGAGGGCGGCCATGCTACGCCAACGACTAGCTGGCAAATGATACCTGTCTTACAGTCCGAGCCGGCGAAACGTGTGCGAGAGATAACACTTGAACACACTCCATATATCCCTCGGGTTGAACTAGCATAACTAAGACTCTGCAGTGGAAGATTATCTTTTGCAATGATTACTTGATTTTAAACACGCTGGAATGAAATGTGCTCAAGTCTGATATACACTTCTGTGACTGGCCAATTTCCAGCCCCCTAACGCACTCCTTTCAACACCAACGCGTGGCCCATCACCTCCATTCCTCTCTTGAAACATGTGATCAATCTTTTCTACGGCAAACTCACCTTTATCTGCCTCAAAGTGCGCTGCAACAAGCGCAGTAATACCAAGTCTCGCTTGCACGTCCCCAACATCGCCAGTCAATGCCAAGAAAGCGAGAACCGTAAGAAACATGCCGAGTACCACTAAAAGCAAGTTCGCAACAACAAGGCAGGCTAGAGGGCCTTTTGGCACTTTGGCTACAAGCTTCGAGGACCGTGACTGGGCTTCTATAGCCGGTGCCGAGACTAAAGCTCCTCCAATTGCACCTAGGACGGTTCGACTATAGGTTTCGGCGAACTTATCAGCTACCTCTTGTGCCGTGTCGCTCTGCCAGACATCGAGACTGGTTTGTTGCAAAACATATGAATCGCCGACATGAGTGTATCCTTGGGTACCCATCACGATGTTGGTAGTAGAAGCGTTACTTGATGTGTATGAGAAACTGTTGACGGAGCCATTTATAGAAGTGTACTTCCAGTCAAGAACCTTGGTGCTGCAAAGCAAAGCAAAAAGCGTTGATCCATGGAGGCCGCTGGCCATATCGGGATCGTCAATCAGGCCTCGTTTGACGTTGCGGCCCAAGTTTTGGTTGACGCTAACCACAGCGGTAAAGTAATATGGGTTTGGTAACGAAACGAGAACAGAAGAATTGTCCTTGAGTGAAGAATCGGTGAAATAAGTCAGGACCATAGCATCCACCAGAGTAGTTGGTATGTCGCCTTGCACCGGGCCAAAATCGCAATTATACTCCGCCTGAGGACCTGAGATGCCGTCTTCGTTTATACAATGCTTCGTAACAGGTTGACATTGAGATGTTGCCCCGAATGATGTAGCTGTATAGTCTACATTGGCATTTTGCTTGGTTGGTCGAAGGCCGATAAAGGCGTAACTTTTGCCTGTAGAATCACTGGTCTGCTGAACCATATCTGTACTGGAGACATTGGCGAGGAGCTCTAGTGAAGGCTCGCTGTTGATGAGAAAGGTATTTGCTGCCGCACTGTTGAGAGTACAGCCGCCTTTGAAGGTGCTGTTTATGTTTGTGCAGTTTTCGTTGAACCTGAAGCTGGCGTCGTCAAAGGTTGTCGGTGCGAATTGTGTAAAAGGAACTGTCTTGGTCACGAAATGAAGCCATGTATCCGTTGCAAATACCAGTATGCTTCATTGAATTAGTTGTGAACTTGATAAAATGAAAGTTGAATATGGCGTCCTTTTCTCACCTGAGAAGCGAAGCCAGTGCTAGCATCCAAGTCATAAATGTCAGTGGTTTTGTCATAGGTGCCCTCTTCCTTTTCGAAGTAAAGAAATAGGTAATGCAGCTCCACAAAGCGCTTAGCGAGGCATTGGCCATGATCCGAAGAAGCAGAGCATACTGATATGGAGTAGGCTGTCTTGCTGTATCCCCGTTTTGAGTTGCCTTGATTAATGTTTTGGAAACCGGAAACGATACCAAAGTCAGAAGAAATGGCAGGATAAGCGGTGCCATTGTGCTAGACCACGAAGCGACAATGATAAGAGTTGTAGCAGGGAGATCAACATAAATAGCGTTGCCATCTGCAGATGCTGCGGATTGGAAATTGGAAGAGATGGGGCTCTTGGGAGTGACTTGGTAATGGAAGACCAGGCCGAGAAGCAAAGCAGAGAAGACAACTAGTGGAATCGACGATATCATGCACGCGAGCCAAATGTCTCCAACAACCCCACGAATTCGCGTGCTTGGGTCTGGAACCTCTCGAGTAGGGGTTGGCATGGAAGGCTGATAAGCATAATTAGGCTCTGAGCCTTGACCGTGCTGGTTTGGGTACTTCATGGCGTTCGAGGTCGTCAGAGTTGTGAAGGGCGAAAGGCGACAAAAAATACCCGTCGCAGACGTCCGCCCTCTTATACAGGTATGATTATGTCACATCGAGTCAAGCCACTTGAGAGATATCCTTTCCTTTCTTTTTAATTCCGTGTAATCCGAGTCTGGACTGAACATGGCTTCAAGTGGCTGTCAATAGTTTTCAGCCTGCTTTGAGCCTTGGGGGAGTTGAAATGCAAGATGACAGGTAATAAATTGGTGTGGCTTGATGGTGCGCTCCAATTGTGAACGAGTGCTATGTCGCACTGTATTCCTATTTGTTAATTATTTCAGGCCAGACACTGCGCACAGGACTCTCATGGTCATGTGTTGGTCATGCCAAAGGGTAGGGTGACATTCAAATCCCTGCTCGACCGCTTAGCTTACCGGGTCAAGCGGAGTTACAATTGGGGAAAATACTATTACAGGCACCTGTGGAGTGGTAGTCTTAGTTAAAATTCAAGCCAAAGAGGTGAACGGCTATAAGAGTATGCAGCACATGCTGGATCACTCTGACTTCATATAATAACTCTTAGTGAAGTGCTCATTGACGTGACGGTACCAGAAGAGTTGACTTCGATGGGTCTATCAGTGAGCAAATCAAAAGCCTCTTCCGAGAAAGCTAACCCCTAACAGCGACGGCTGGATTTGCCGTTCCCTATCTGAGTCTAGCGTGGAATTGCTGTCTCCTTTACACGGACCTTAAGCAGATAAATTGCTATTAGCTTGATAGCTTTTGATATAAAATAACTAAACCTAAACATGAAAGCCCAAAACATATGCTCTTACAACTAAGCTCCTATGTGAACAAAAGATGCCCAAAGCAATGGATTCTCCATACTCTCCAGTCTCAACTCATTTACCGCTCTGTAAAACGCCAGGGCAACCGCTCTATGGCTGGGTTGATCATAGTTCACTTCTGTGAGAAGGTTTTTATAAAACCTTTTCGATACCTCTCCGCATGAACTGTTTCTCGTACTCCACAACGTTGCAAGAACATGGTTGAATCCACAAAGTTGAAAGGCGGAAGCAAGATGGATCACCTCGTCTGAGAGCCCGTGGGCAGGATTATCCGCACTAAAGCAAGCGCGCAAGAATGCGATCCCTGAACCGTTGCCTCGCGTCTTCATAATAGTGCCTGCATATAGCTTATCCTGCCTCGCGATGGACCGGCCATCCATATCTGTGCGAGCTAGCACTAGATGGCTCCGTGACGGATCTGTATAATCGGATTCGCCGTGGCAGGCAAGGTGCAGCATGTTACAACCACTGATTTGGTCTGTGACGTCTGTCGCGGTAGGATGTGTCAGAATAACAGAGTTGTTGTGTGGAAGCATCAGTTGAATGTCCCTGGCCTCGTCTTCGACACCATCTAGGCGCTTGTACCCTGGAGTTTCTTCCATGGTGACGAAGCACGTCTTTGCATTTGGGCAATTCGGGTGGACCATTGGCTTCTCCATTGCGTAAAGCAGGGACTTGATAGTTGGAGAATATGTTGAGATTACCATGTCCATGGCAGAATCAATCTCGCTGTTGTCGTAGTTCCCTGCTGCGTGGAAAGGAAAGTGGGTGAGTAGCCCAACGCCAATCCACCAAACTCTAGGAAGCTCTCTCCCTTCATGAGGGGCCTCTCGTCTTCCTGTGAAGCCCAAAGCAGCCATGATAGGCTTGACGGCAGTTTCCCAGAGCCATGCTAATACTGGTAATAACTTCTGTCCTTTGATAAAGTGATTTTTGCTCTTATTTCGCCGAATCTTCTGCATGGCCTCAATATGATGGTTGATCCCCTCTGTAGACATTCCTGGGAGCTCAATGGCGCGGACTTCCTCCGTCACAATAATCGCAAACGTTTTGTTACACACGATGCTGTTGAAAATGGTGACTATGGCGCCGTCCTTGGCTAGTCGCAGGAGCTCGTCCTTACTCGGTGTAAGTAAAAAATGCCCCAGGCCATCTATCTGTCGAATCTCTTTTAGCAGCTTCTCCATCTTTTCGTGCGGGTTGTCGGCAGCCTCCGAAGCCGCAGAATGCGCTGCATGGTAGGTCAGCACTTCGTTTGGCTCCGCTCTTGGCTTCGCTATTTGAACCTGAAGCTCCTGGAAGCGCCTGTGCAAGCCAGCATCTATGCTCATGAGCTGTACAGCCTCGCTTCTTTCTTGGATAATGGTCCCGAGAATCGTTCCCCGTCCACGCTCAAGGAGATCCAGCGCGCGGAGAGGACCGTTCTCAACATCACCAAACACGAGGATGGCCAGCGCCGCCGCATCGCTTGGAAGCCCACTGACTTCTGAAAGTAGGGCTTGTTTGTCGTCCTGCGTGATATCTAAAGAAGAGATTGTCGCCAAGATGTCTGTGGCTTGTTCAAGGCCCGCCAAGGCATCCTTGTGCATTCCTGTGGTAACTTGAATTTGGGCAGCTTTTTTCAGCGCCTCGATTCTCATTTGCGCTGGTCCGCCAAACGATGCATCCCCGGCTGTCTTGAAGGCCGCTAGGGCAACGGTACGATCCTTCTCTTCTGCGAGGAACTCAAACCTGGCCATATGAGAATTTGCGAGCGAAATGGCGATCTGTGCGGTGCGGAATGGTACCAGCTCCGATTGGAAGAGGGCTACGGCGCCTGCCTCGATGGCTTTGTCAATGTCCTGGATCCGTGCTCCTTTTTCTTCATCGGGAGTCCTCTGGAATCGCTTACGAAGCGCGAGTGACAAGCTGTGAAAGGCGATCGGACGCTGTTGTTCGCCCGCGCCAGCCAAACGAGATGCTATTTCGGCCACAGTGATCAGCCTGTCAAGATCCTTCTCATCAGAAAGCCTGGTATGCTTGAGACCCAATATAGCGCAAATTGAAACAAGAATGGCGACAAGCATCATCTTGGTCAGTTTGCTGCTTCTGAGCGCTTCATTGGCGATAATGATTGCTGCTTCTAGATCTAACACCGAGTTCGATCTCTTGTGACGGTCAATCAGTGCCACAATGAGTAGCTGAAGCAATTCTGGGCGTGCATCGTCGTCCTTGTCCAGGAGCATTACCGTCTCTGCTGCGAGCTTGATCGAGTTTTGGAGGTCGTCCAAGGAACCCAACTGCCTGTATCGTTCCGCGAGTAGCGTCGCCAAGGGAATCGCTACCCTGGGTTGTTGATTGACGTTGCTACTGAAGTAACTTGCGCCTATGGCCATCTTGCCATACTTAAATGCAGCATGGAAGTCAACGAGGTCCCGGCTTTCGAGGTACTGGAGTCGGTATACATCCGCAAGCTCAGCGAGGTGCTCGGCCAGTTGGGGAGAGCGTTCAGGTGTGAGTTCAAGGGCCCGCTGTACTGCTTGGATCATTATCTTCACCTTCACGTCCACTAAGTGCGAGTTTTGGCTCAAAGCTATTTCCTGAGAAAGTGCTCGTAACAGGCTAGGGCTGTGGGCATAGATGCTTGAGTTGATCCACTGTTGAATCGTAGGGATGTCTTCGGGGCCCTCGATTCGGACAATTAACAACTGAACTAGCTGCCTCGCCTGTCTGGCGAGCTGCTGGCTGGCTTGATCATCCTCCGTTTTGCCAGCTAGGTCCAGCACTCGGTTGATCCTGTCCAGAATTTGTAAAACTCTTTCATTGTCTCTGGTCATTGTAGGGTGATAAGATCGAGGCGTTAAAAAACGCTTCAGCCCCAACACAAACGCAAAGAACGCATGTGCCATCTCTCCGATCCTGGCAAAAAACCCTCTCTGTGGAGCTGGGGATATTTGTGACGCCGGTAACTTCTTTAACCAGTATCCAAAATCGCGCTTGGAGCTCCCTGCTGACACTTGCTCATCGTCTTTCTCACCAGGACGAATGAAGACAGTCGACAAGTCGATTGGTGTGTCATCGTCGACCAGTTCAGTTTCGTCCTCATTTTCCATCATGTCGCTAGATTGGCTCGACTCGGACTCACTTTCTGCATTCCTCTCTGAAACAGACCCTCCTCCGAAACCTTGCAGTGCAGGATTCATTGCCAATGAGGTGCCGACGCCGAAGGGCGTGCCATCTTCTTTCAACATAATCTCGCCCAGCTTTCTAGCCTCTTCTGCGTCGTCGTGACAGTTTGTTTGTTGGTACTTTAGGAAAATTCTTTCTGCTAACTGAGCCACCATATCGTTCCATACTGAAACGGATCGTCTAAAGTCAGAAGTAGGGTGGCCTTGTTCATATATGATCATGGCTTCCCTTGTCCAGTGAATGGACTCTTCGATCTCGGCTAGGTTCCTATCTTGGGGATCATTAACCGTTACATAGAGTGCCTGGAGAAGACTAGATAGGTTATTGATCAACGATTCACGCTCGGGAGACATAGGAGAAACAGCTGTAAGCGCTTGTCTCCCATACGAAAGCGCCTCCTGAAGAGTCTCGCGACTGTTTTCCGGTACTTTTTCAGCCTTGAGGGCAAGGACGATAGACATGTTCCTCAGCCGGGACCATCGTTCAGGTAAGTTCGGAGGCGTCAACTGCAGCGCGATTCGAAAGAGATTGATGGCTTGCTCGACATCATCCTTGGTACTACTTGAAGCAGCCCTAGCCCGAGCTATGAGCTTGGTTGCAATATTCACTGCCGCCCTCGCACGCTCAATGTCGGTTTCTGACGCGTTGTAGATTTCCCAGCAGAGTCGGATGGCCTCGGTGATATCACGACGTTGCTTCGTGACTGCGTAGCGAAGCTCCAGGTGGCCGGCGTAATTAGAGAGCAGAAGTTGGCGCTTTTTATCTTCGGGCCCAATGAGCGCTAAAGCAGCCTTAGATGCTCTCACTGAATCCTGCAAATCACCCATTATGTGGTCTCGACTCCACTTGATCTCGAGGACATTTCCTAGAATATCGAGAGCGTACGACTCCATGTCGGTGTCTTTGTTTTCCGCTGCATGCCTGACTGCGCCAAAGGCAGCAAGATATGCAAGGAGGTAGTTATCATAGGTCGTATTCCACTCAAAAATACAGGCAAGTCTGTCCGTGTATGTCAACATAGCCGTTGATTTTAGAATCCTTGCCCCAGCTTCCTTTACATCCACTTTGTCGCCGTCATCCGTAACACAGGTGTTATCGGCTACTTGATCTCGTCCTGCCATCGGCGTATGAAGTGAGGAATCAGGAATTCCCTTCGCTACTGCCACCGGGGAAGCTGCTCTTTTGGAAGACGTGGCATTTTGGCTTTCGGCGACCGACGCAGCCGATAACGTTGAGGACGGAGACGAGTCTTCGGTATCAGCACTGAGTAAGTTTAATACTTCACTGGCGAAGAGAAATGACGCTAAAAGATTCTCTAGTGAGCCTCCGTTCCGATACCGCGTGTAGAGCTGTGAATCAACAAAATGGCCAAACTCTGGATCATCAAGGGAGTCACTGAGCCAAATACGATCAGCGGGCACTAAGATTTCGACGAGCTCTGGTGGAACGAGATCCCGCGGTCCGAGACGATGAAATGCGTCGTATACTTCATCGGGGACATGAATGCCTTTGAGTCCTCGATTTGGGTCTTGTGCCATGGTTTCAGACATGGAAGCGGCTCTTGGTGCAATACAAATCTTTAATCAGAGTAATCCAGAATGAGAGCAAAATCTACGGATTGACTAGATCAGGAGGGCAACCTTTTCATATACGCTGGACTCGATTCCGCCTTGTTTCATACTGCCTAAAACCCGTGAGGGTCGCATTTTATCGACACACTCTAGGGTTAGTTAATACCTTACTAAGAGTATAAGCTATGAAGTTCAGCCGTGGCTGAAATGGAAAAAGCATGCAACATGCCTAGCGATTGTGTCAACTGCGTAGCACAAGGCGGCGTTGAATGACCGTGTCCAGAACTAGGCTTGTGTGTCGTTAGCGATGCGAGGTTGGTTCATTGGGCTATTGGGCCATCAGTAGGGATGTTCGCCCAATCACTTTTTGCCACTTATAGTGGCTTGATAAGGGCTTGTAAAGGTTGTTCAGCTGCCGCCCACGACGTCATGCGGAGCAAAGAATTTCTCTGGGGCTGTGCTTAGAGAGCTGAGTCTTGAGAACAGAGAAGTAGATAATAACTGTAAGAATGAGCAACAGACTATCCGTGCGTACCTATCAAGTGGGCTCGTTCAGCATCGACATTAGAGGTACTCTTTACCTGTACTAAGCACTAACAGATCCACATCCTTAGCTTTGCCTATAAGATACAACAAGCCTTAAGTGAATCTTCCCCTCAAATGTCTAGTTGTTGTTTCAATAATGTCTACCAACGTCTGAAGTGCTAGGCTTTCCATAATTGTTACTATATCTTTTTAGCATCGGCATACTGAAACCTACGAGTCTGCAATTAAAATGGTTGGCAAATATGACGCCTTGCGAAACTTGGTGCCTGCCAATGTGCTCACATTAGGCACTCTCGTCGTCCATCCCGATGATCCTCTCCGGTCCTTTTTCAAGCCAAACGGTACCGCCCCAGCCGCAACCATCACGGCTCAGGGGGCAGAGGACTATAACTCCAGCTCAGTCGAGGGAAGCGGTTCACTCTCCTTGACACAAATCCTCTCGGCAGGATGTGGATTGAAGGAAAGCACCTCGGTTGACCTCAAGATGGCATCCTCCACTCTCCAGAGCATGGTCAATTACGACGCTGAGTTTAACAAGCTGTGCAAGACAAAGAATGCACGGGCCTGGTTCGAGAACCAGCTGGAGCGGTATGGTGCTATGAAATTACGACTATATTATGTTATTGGGCTGCAGACTGTTAGAGATGCCTCCCTAATTCTGACAGGTTCGGGCCATGTCGAGGCCAAGTTGAGCGGACAACTGCCGCTTGCCCAATTACTAGGAGACCCAGGAGTGCTTACAAATCTAATGAATCCGTCAGCAAAAGCGGATGTCCAACTAGTTAAATCGGCTGGCCAGAAGTTCTCAATCGCAGAGGCCGTTTATGGTGTGAGGTACGGGGTGATCACGTTCAAATATCTTTCTAGCAGAAGCATTGCCCGGATGCTTGGCAAGATGGATTTAGAGCAAGCTCAGTTGGAGCAGGGTACCCGTTGGGTCGTTACAGGAACAGATGCAGGAGGAGAGGTGGATACAGACTCTGATGACAGCGAGGACGATGTTGAGGATATGATTGAAGCAAATTTGAATGTTAATGAGGAGCTATAGGCGATATCTGGTTATTTTGTGTGATTAATGCCTACTATTATTATAACTGGAACTTTTAAAAAGTATCGCAGATGTGCTGTTGAGAGAAGATTAAAGAAGGCCATTAAGTCTGTGGTGATGTTCAAATCTCAAGGTGAGAGCGACTCCGATGTAGTTAACGATGTGGGTTCAAAGCAATACCCAAATGATGATCCCCCATCGATCCCTTGGCCGTTTTGCGAGATCAAATCCGTTATCCTCCTTACAGCAGTGTACTTCTTCTATGAGGAGCTGACTTGTCACACTGATTGCATTTATGACGCCTGTGGATGAGGGCACCCAATTGGCCCTTCCCTATTGTGCGCAGTAAGGCCATGTTGAAGGTTTCCGCTTTTGCCTATGGTGTCCGGGATGTATGATCGCCAACCACTGGTGGCGTTCATTGTGGCCATACACTACCAGCCCAGAATGAACGCGGTAGAGATGAAAGGCTACTTCCGCTTATACGCAAGATTCAGCCATCAAACAGACAATTCAGCTCCGTGATATCGCGGAAGTTGAATGGGAGGTAGGAAGCGGGAGCCCATGCCAAGGCTTGAGACGTAAGTGAGTCTAGAACAAGCCACAAACACGCGTGACCTTAAAGCCACTTTTACCATTCAACTGCAAGTAGGCTTGGCGTTCAGTACAGCAACACGTCGGGTTCTCACCTTGAACTACTGTAGACATTCAGTGCAATCCTCCCCTCAGCTTGGCTGATACGACCCGAGTAGCTGCATAGACGGCTTGAAACTGTTAGCATTTATAAAACAATTTTATACGAGTTATTGTAACCAATAGTACTATTGTTTAACTGAAGCCCTTGTTACGTTGACTGTAATGCAAAGTATGAAGCAGATAGTTTAATGGGGATAATGAAATGATTTTATAAAGGCTTCAATAAGCTTAGTAAGTTTAGACTAGGTAATATTCCTAAAATAACGTGTTTGATAAGCGA
>PVQA01002041.1:0-13090 GCA_002980515.1 Fusarium burgessii | reverse complement strand
ATTTAAATCATCGCCATCATGCTGATTGCATCTTTAAAACCTGCTGAATCTATTATGGTCCACAGTCCCGTCCAATCCGACCCGTTCAAGTACGTCTGCTAGTCTCGAAGTAAAGAATACGCGGTGCTCAAGCCGACGACTATTTGTAGCAGCCGTATAGTATACCCAGATTAATGCGCTCTCTCCAAATGCGTATAATGAGATGTTTTTAACCGTTTCCTGCAGCGTGTCCAATAGCTTGTCCATTTCATCCCATGATTCATCTGTCCAATTCAAGTGCTGGTGACGTGTGCTCTTCAAATCGGATTGTGAGAGTTTGTATATCTTGATCGTCTGTATAGTTGCATTTTGTAGAGTGGTGAAAGTCTCATATATATTCTTCGTGCTGGGTATAAGTTGGTGGCTTGCTTCATTGGCTTTGGGCAGTAATAATGGTTTAAGGCGATGTAATGGGTACAGCATATTTTTCATTCTGTATGACAGGTCAGTAACTTTATATGGTTAACGACGGCAAAGTTAACGAACAGAAGAACCTGATCAAGGAGAAATTGTCGTATAGCCTGTTGTTGTGGATGGTGATAAAGTGGTTTGCCTACGCCCACCCAGTAATTGGTAAGTCGCAGTAGCGTTGGAAACTGGCCGTCGTATGTGATGATATCGTCGATCAGCAAGCTCAGTAGCGTGGTAAGGGCCGCCAGAGATACCGAAGCCGTCATTTCAGAGGCATGCGCGGTTCTTTGGAGACCAACCAAGGCAATAGATCGGTATTTCAGTTGATGAGTTACGGATATACCTTTACGTGAAAGGCGCACATGACTCGCTGAGGCTGCAATTATGGAGCTGAAAGCCATCTTGGACTCCACTGCTAAGGGCAGGACATAATTGATATAACCATCCCGAGCAGCCTGGGTGAAAGTCAAAGAGGGGATGATTTCATCCATGACTATCCATGACCACAGCTGTTAGTCCCGTTGACGTGGCTCAGCATGGGGCCACTTACAGTTCCGAAACAAAAGAAGACCCTGCATCTCGTCTATGCCAATTTCAGACAGCCTTTCCCGGAGGGAGTGCATTGGGGGCGCCAAAGGGGAAGGTATGTGAATGACAGTTTGATTAACCGCTTCTGATAAGGATATCGACGCGACGGTGGACATGAGCAATTTGGGCCCAAGCTGCATGGAGAAAACTGGAGGGTCATTATTGACGAGCCCTAACTGCATCAGGTACAAGGCACATCGTTTCCAATTGTCGGCGATTTGGATCAAGTATCTTTCTTGGTCTCGCAAGCGGAGTACCTCGTCCTCTAGAGCCTGCATGTAATCTTTTTTTCTATTTCGGTGTTCCCTTCATATCCATTATTAGTAACTGCAACGTGGTCAAAAAACCAGATAGTCAGAACCTTTGTGCTTGATAACCCTGTTCTCGTCTGCCCGTTGGTGGGAGACTCTTTGCGACTGACTGTACAATGTGATTCATCATGGGAGGTAGGAAAGAAACAGTACCGAGGATATTTCTCCTTCTACTCCTGATGGAGTCATATGGCTGCTCACTCCTTATCTTTTGATTCGTATCATTCTGGCGAGAGGCCATCGTGAACACTTGATCTGCACGAGAGGAAAACTGTTTGGTCGAATGCTATGCTGCGCTATGTACGATTGGTAAGCGTCAGGATCACTGGAGATGTGAATATCGCTGGTCTGATTTCTTTGTCCCCAGAGGAATCGGTGCGATGGAAGTCTAGAATTACAAATCAGACACTGAACGAACCCATTTTGGTGCCGCAGGCTTTCTAGCACATTTTTCAAGTTTGCAAGGGCTACAGATGATCTAACCGGATTCGGTAACTCAATTTCAAATTTTATTTCCTGTTATGGAAGCTTAATGTGGAGACTAAGAACTCAATTTTATTACCGAATATTTCCCCTAACTCTTTATAACAGTTTAAATCGGGTGGTTCTATCTTCTAATAGATACTTGTGTAATTAATTTGACGATCTCAAGAGGGACCTTGACTGGTAAGTGTGTGCTTGTTACTAAAAGATGGAAGGAAAGAAATCTATATAATAAAAGAACATGCATAACCATTACAGCAAAACAGGTAAAAAAAAAAAAAAAAAAACACCATAAACCATTCGCTCCGTGTATTTGCTGAATGATAATTCCCCATCTATTTCTGTTAATGATTTCCTCTTTTCTCCTCTGAATCTGACAACAGATAATTGTGGAACTGTTCCTTGGCTCATCATTGCTGTCCTGGGGTCTCATCACATCTTCAACCCTGAGCAAATTTGGACCTTGCGCGGAGCTTCTTGCCAAAAACATAAATGGCGGTTGTTCCAAAGATACCAACAATACTAAGACCTCCTAAAAGTGTGACACCCTTATCAACCCCGAGGTTGATGAATAAAGGCCTGGCGAAGATGACAGAACCACAGGCTATGCCTGATCTCCAGATACTGTTACCAGCGAATAGAGATGCTGCGTACTGAGGATATGAGAAAGGAATGTAGATAAACAGCGACTGCATCGTCCAAAAATGACCTATGCAGAAAATAGCAACGCCTATCAAGGGCACCACCCAGTGAATGCTTGACCTGGCTGTCCAGGCAAAGATAAAGAGTCCAATGGGAAGTAAGAACGAACCAACAATGGCTGGAACTAGTCGATGCTCTTGCTCTCGGAATCCGTTTTTAATGTTGTCGGGTATCATGTAGAACTGAAGGTAGGCAAAGTAGAGAGCGATAGCGAGGCTAACTCCAATCAGACAGGAAAGGAATGCCAAACCGGTCTCTCCCAGATTGAAGCCGTACGAGACAGGGAATACCAATGGAAAGACCTCGAAGAATGTATAAAACACGCCATAAAAGTATCCAGTATAAACATTGACGAAGAATATGGACGGATCCTTCACCATGATCTCGATAGGCCTGACAAGAGCGGAGAAGAGAACTTCACGAGGCTTCATGTGATGCTGGGCAATTTCACTCTGAGACTGCAAAGCAGGGTTGCCAGTTAGCTTCCTTAAACGTTGAGCTCGTCGAAGCAAGATCGTATCCGAAGACGTTTCGGGCATAACCGTGAGCAGCAGGATAAGTGCAGGCGAGGCCATCCACACGATTTCCCATAATGGCCACCTCCATGACTTGGCCTGCGCCGCGAACCCGCCGATGAGTGGACCAAAGGCCGGACCAGCCCAGGCGGAGAACACCCACCAACAGAGTCCAAAGGGTACATAGATCAATGAGAACATATCCGCCACGGTAGCGCCGCCATTAGCAAGGGCAGGACTACCAAAGAAACCGAGCAAGAACCTAAGGGCCAGAAGACCTCCAAAACTATCAACAACAGCTTCGGGAAAGGAAAGGACCCAGAATATGATATAGGTGATATAGTAAACGTGATTTCGGCCAACGCTGGGTATCTCAGATAAAGGAGAGAAAAGGAGATCCCCTACACCATAGGCAAGAATGTAGAGGGAGAGACCTAAAGTCGAAGTGACGGCACTAACTCCGAAATGTTCTTGAACTCCATGCTCAGTTGTTGCATAGATAGGTCCAGCGGCATAAACAGTGAACGTATAGAAACACATGACAAAGAGTACAAAGTACTTTTTAGAGCTAGACCAGTTTTGTGGATTGGCTGGGTCATCGGTAGTATACCAATCGACGAGAACAACGCCATCCGAGGTTGTCTGCGGGACAATGGCAATGGATTGTGTTCGTTGTATTCGAAAATTCTCTTCTGCTCGCATACGGTCCTCACTGTAAGGGACAGTGCGGATGCTGTTGATGGTCCTCGTACGTCTAAGGCCCTCCAGATCGTGATGGTCATCCTGGCCAATTGCAACCTGGTCGGAGATATGCGCTTGTTGTTCGATATTTTGATCTTCCTTCATACCACCAACTGGTGTGTCTGATGGATGTGTAGACTCTGGTGAATGGTTGGCTTCAACGGCTTTAAATTCGTTGCGGTACTGTTGCGGTAGCTCAAAATCGGCCCTTTCTTCCAGGTATTTTAGGAATTTGTTCCTGGAGAGAAAGCGGATAAGTTGGCCCAGCGGGGCCTCTCTGATGAGATCGAACATGATGGGATGGTAATGAAGAGCGTGGTTTTGATATAGGTGTGTACAAAGTCTAAGTGTTGTAGTGCTAAGTGTTGACTCAACATGAAATGCGAATTGTGAATCTTAAATAGACGACTGTAAACGAGGAAGCGCAATAGCATGCATCTTCAATAACTAATCACAACGCAAAAGCAATAAATCTAGACATGGAACCTGACAAATTCCCATGTCGGGGCCAATGCCATTTGCTCTGGTAGGCTCTTGGAATCCCCTGGCCTATCGATATAACTTCTTGATGAATAATAAGACAAAGGCAAGCGATAGCTATGGGAATGCAGAAGCAGTAGGTGCTGATAAATCTGACATGCATCTTTCGTTTCCAGCAAAATCATGACAAAGATGAAGCCCTATTATGGCAATATTCTGAAATGTCTCCAGTGGTTACTACAATGTGTTCACTAAACATTCATGAGTAGCCATAAAGTGGTGGGTTTACAGTCCCACTACTGTAGTATCCGCGCCCTTCAAGGCGTCGATCACTTAACTATACCTAGTTAGGCAATGAAATTAGCTATTTGTCTACTCTAACAGGTTAGACTGACTGTGAATTCGAAGAAAGCTTTGTCAGCTATCAACGAGACAAATCGCATGTCTAATATTAGTGACAATGACCTGTAAGCTTAATTCACGCACTGATGGGGCTTTGACAGTCTCAATCTCCATGGTCTAAGACATTTGTATTTTTTGAGACGCCAAAAGCTGTTAGTAAGGAGATCGCCAAAAGAATCCAGCCTTGTTTTTAAAATTGATACAGCTCTTCCATCATTATTCAATTCATATGTTCTTTAAGCTACGTGCGACAATTTGCCATAGATTCTGAACTAATTCATTTGGTGGAAAGTCCAATTGATCTATCTCGCAGGCATATTGATAAGATTTATACAAACTTAAACTTTGGTGAGGAAAGCTAGGCTCTTAACGCAGACACTCAGACTACCCTAGACATCGATGTGCGGTGCTACCAGTACTCCTCGATATCTCATCTTCCTTGAATTGAGCATCTCAATTGCAGTATCGATACCTTCTTTAGTCATAGGAAATTTCATAACCACCGGTCGGATTTTGTGATGTGCTGCGAACGACAACATCTTTCTCATCTCTAACCTTGAGGCAATGACGGATCCCTGCACCCTCAGACCAGATGCAATCAGGGGGTATTGGGGTATGTTAAAGTCGCCGAAATGTACCGTGAGTGGGATTATGATGGCTCGGGGCTTAAGAACTGGTAGATATTCGTCCCACTGGATCGAAGAGGATGACGTGACAAGGAGAGCGTTTAGTCTTGTACCCATGTTCGCTATGTTCTTTGTAGTGAATACAACAAAGTCGGTCGCTCCCATGCTTAATGCTTCCTCCCTTTTGATTCCATCGGTAGAGAACACGACCACCTTCATCCCCATCTTGGAAGCGAACTGTATGGCAAGATGACCCAAACCACCAAGCCCGACAACCCCAACAGTGGACGAAGAACTAAGGTCGTATTTGTGCAACGCATGCCAAACTGTAGCTCCACCGCACATGAGTGGCGCTGCATCCTCGTTGGACATCTCATCCGGGATCCGGAATAAGAATCTCTCGCTCCATACTGCTGCCTCGGCAAAGCTGCCCTGATCCCGGTTGGCCTCACCATATAGTTTCCGTTCAACGCAATATTGGTCATTACCGCCCAGACACTCATCACAGTGGCTACAGGCACCGGTCTGGTAGCCCCATCCAACACGTTCGCCAAGCTTGAGATGAGTCACAGAAGGCCCTAGCTCCTTGACAATTCCGGCTCCTTCGTGCCCAAGGACCATATCTGCCGAGATGTAGTGCAGATCCGTACCGCAAAGGCCTGATGCCGTGATTTGTACAAGGACTTGATCGCCTTCGAGTTTCGCTTTGGTTGTTTGAGCTACTCTGATGTCTCCGGGATTGCCTCCTTTGAAGACTTGAAAGGAAGGCATGGTGACTTGAATGGATTGAGTTTTGTAATCTTCTGAAGGATCGAGAATCGTTGGATCTTATGTTCCTCTCTTGGTACATGAATCATTATTTATACATATTCTCATGGCTGGGCTAGTGGAATGAAGTTTAGTGTCCAGACTTCAAATCAATTCTGTTATCACGATTGAGCTCCTACATCTAGGAGTGTCCTTTAACAAGACTAGAAACTTCCGTAATGTATTATTAATGGCGACCATATGTTTTGCAAGAAGGTGACAAATGAGTGAACAACATTCCATTAGCATATGAGTCTATTAATTGCAACGGCTGCTGACAAGCCTACAACCCAAGTAGGAAGAGAGATGTGATAACACGGCTGCCTAACTAGGCTAGACCAGGTAAAAGTGATATGGGAATTACTGATACCACTCTCCACATATGTTACATAGCTATAGGAGGTTAGAAAACTTTAGACCTCGATCCTAAGTGACAAAAATACTTGGGCAAGCTTAGTATAGTTAAGGATGAACTTAGCATACACTTTGACTAGTTTATTTTTCTGTCTCAACTCTTCTGACACCCCAAGGATGAGCAGTAGGCGGGGCTGCCACGAATCCATCATCGGCTGACAGTTAGACCTCGCAGCTATCATGCAGTCATCATTTTGCCTATTTTGATCTAGAAATTTGAGATTCATTTTCCTTTTTTGGAAAACCTAAACTTATTGCTGTAGAACTTATTCTTTAAGGCCCAGCTGAGTAATGAATTGACAAAGCTTGACAAATAAAGAACTCTATTACTAAAGGTCTATTCGATGCTTTAGTATTTGTATGCGGCCGTTACGCTATGTATATATACCTTGAACAAGCACCTCTTTAAAACACTTATCTAGAGACACAGGCTATACAGTTCGCTATCTATTATTTCCCTATTCTTGTTCACCATGGCTAAATTGCAAAATTCCCTTTCCAGCATGTTGAAGGCTCTTCATCAACCACATTCCCCCGTGGTATTCACCAACATCTATGACGCCGCCTCAGCCAAGGTTGTAGCGTCACTGCCATCGGCTAAAGCTCTCGCAACTGCTAGTTATGCTGTTGCAGCGGCGGTGGGCTTAAGGGACGACGATTTGACAATGGAAATCAATATAGCAGCAGCAACGAGCATAGCCTCTGCAATCAAAGGCTTTCAGAAACCATTGTCCGTTGACTTCCAGGATGGCTACGGCGACAGACTCGAGGACGGTGTCAGGCAGCTACTACAAGCAGGTATTGCTGGAATCAATCTCGAAGATTACAATAACACCACCAAGAAGATGTACAACTCGGATGAAGCAGCCTCCAGAATCAGGAGAGTTATGTATGTCGCTCAAGCTGCTGGAATGCCAGATTTTGTAGTCAACGCGAGATGCGATACACTCCTACACGGGGGAGAGTTGGAAGAGGTTATACAACGCGGGCAGCGATATCTTGCTGCTGGTGCGACTACTGTCTTTGTCTGGGGAGGATCGCGAGGGGTCTCGAGAGCAGAGGTTGCTGAGTTGGTGAAGGCTTTTGATGGACGTCTTAACGTTTTGCTCAAATTGTCGCCTGACGGGCTGACGATCCCGGAATTAGCTGATATTGGGGTGGCGAGGATCAGTATTGGCCCGACTCTACAATTGAAAGCCATGGAGAAGCTAAAGGAGGAAGCTGAAAACATTCTGAAGAAGTAGTATGTATAAGAAATCTATTTTATGGAAACATTCGATCTATGAGTACAGAGCTATAGAAGTGGTGTATAACAGGAGGCCGATAGTAAGCGATTTAGCCATAGCTTGTAAATTGAGGCACTGGGTGTATAGATACGGATTACAAACCTTGGTATAGAACAAAAAATATAAAACTCAATTAGCTATAGCAGCTCTAAGTATTTAATTTATATAAAAGCTTATTACTAATATTATCTCCAGGGAACTTAGTATTATCTTCACCTATCTGCAAAAACACTATCTGCTACAGAAAACGAAACATTTTAGCTAATGTTCCGACTTCTAATAAAATTCATAAGTTAAAGTGTTTTAATGAGCCCGGAGAAATGGAATATCCTGAGTGACTTTACGGATACGCCCGTTGAAAAAATACAAAGGTATAGCAAGAAATCCCAGGGCACAAAGGATACCACCAAACAGAATGTAAGTGTCTCTAAAGCCCATTGCGCTCATCCAGGAATTGAATGAGTGACTGTAGCCGAATGAGAGAGCGTTTCTACCTCCGCATGTCAGGACAATCGCAGGGCCTGACATGTGCGGGAGTAGTTCTCCCAGCCAAACACCCGTCACTGCTGAAATAGCACAAAACCCAAAGTAGAAGAGTGCGAAGCCAGCGTATAGCCCAACCCAGCTGTAGTTCTGGGGACTCGCACCAACGACGCCGTAGATTATCATGCCTATGAAGCTGATTATCGTGGGAAGGATAAAGTTGGGTAGGACATGCTCAGGTTCACGGATGCCATGATTACGACGGGTCAAATAACGGCTGATGGGTTCCACCACATGTCCATAAGCTAATCCAAACGCTGCTCCGATGGCGGCTGCGACTTGAATCGTCCCGACTTGAGACGGAGAAAAATGCCACGGCGGCATCTCGAGACGCTGGGGGTACGTGAGACTTAGTACGACGAGACCACCAAAGACAAAGCTGTTGTAGAGTAGCGCCCAGAGAGTACCGGGTATGAGGATAGAGAGGAAAATGTCCTTGAACGCTCCTACAATGCGTGCAAAGGGAGAAGGCTGAACAGTGAAGAGCGCAAGCTGGCGCATATAGGATACATCCTTGGGCATTTCGTCCGACTGGGCACTGTCGATATTGAAGCCAGCGTTTCGAGCAGCCTCAGCTGTAACAAAGACTCGGTGAGTTCCATATGCATCGGTGGCCTGAAATCTGCCATCAAGTTCGGCGGCATGGCGGGTGAAGAGGGTTTCAGGCACGCAGAGCATAACCGCAATCAAGGAGAACATGGCAAAGGCCAGCCAGAACCAATAGTTTATTCTCCAGTTGTTGCCGGCGTTCCGAACAATGAACGGTACGGGAACGAGTAAAATCGAGGAGCCGATAGCGGTTATAGCCCAGTATGCCACAAGGCGCGCACTGCGCTTGTAGAGAAAAGACATGTCCAAGACGATGATGGGTAGCTTTCAGTACGTTAGCTCTAATCATATTCCATTAATCGGGGCTATGTGCGGCTAATAGACAGCTCCTACGAGAGAGATAAAAAAAAGGAGAGCACATACAAGACAGTCAGATACGCCTGCGGTGAGTCCTTGTAGGCATCGAGCGGCGAGATGCGACTCGAAAGACTGCGACTTTGCGGCCCAGATGATAGATGCTACCAGAATGGCATTACTTAGAATAAAGGCAGGCCGTCGACCCAGGGCCATAGATAAGGGAACAAAGAAAAAGTTCCCCAAGCCCATGCAAAGGGATGGGTAACTCGCAAGGTGTGTAATGCGAGCTGGATCGAATGTCTGAGTTTTTCCATCATGTCAGCCAGTGTCACCAGATGTTTCTTGGAAAGGACCTTGTCGACTTACACCGTGTGTCTGCATCTTATATTCGCCAATGAGATTCCCAAAGAGAAGCGGAGTGGACTGGATCACACCAAAGCCCGCGATGCCGTACATGCAGACAGCCGCCAGGACGAGACGCTGTCGCCAGATCCCAAAATTAAGGGGATCGTTCGGGTCGGAGGACGGAACAGGTAAGTTGTAGGCTCGACCATCTTCCCCGTAGAGAAGTACACCGCCGTCGGGAGCCGCAGCGTCTTCGACGTTGTGGGCTTTTCCCATCGAGTCGTTGCCGTCTTTTTCCATGCTGCCCAATTTACAGCTAGGTGGTGTGAGTGAGATAGATTGGTCAGTTAGTAGATCTCGATTGTTTGCTGCGATCGATGAGACCAGGAAGATGGGGAGGTCACGAACCGAATGCTGGCAAGCTGCTTATTTATTAAACCTGACATGGAGCTAGGATGGGGGCCTATCACTTGTCTGGGGCCCCAGAAACTCTAAAAAGACCCCTGCTGTTAGACTGAGTCGGAGTGCAATCCAATCAGTGAAGCTCGGACGATCCAGACCATCGGGCCGAGTATTCGTTCGTACGGCCCGAACTTGCTTGTCCGATGTTCCTCGGCTTCTCTTCCCTCAACTATCCGTCGCCGTTTCCTTACTTTCTTGATAGGGGTCTCTCGTGTATGTAGCATCGTTATTCCTCCGCGTCGCACAAAACGTCTGGTCCGAACATCTCACGCGACCGATGTCCGACTAGATTGTATCGGCTTTGGAGGTCAGTAGATCAAAAGCGAGCCCCCAGATGTGGTATGTCGACGCTGTCGCAAAGGAGAGTCCGATTCCTAGTTATCCCTTGGCATTGCCGTCCCAACTGCCGGCCTCGATCATTGCTAACGATCCTACAGCTCAGGTGCTTTTGTGAGCGGTCGGAATGTCGTAGCTGTCAACGGCTCTACTCCTAACCGACTAGGCTAGTAGTAATTTGGGGTAGACTACTAGTAGAGGCGGGCTCTAAATGGCTGAAAAAATCGGTACAGCCTCTGGTAGACAGACCAGGCTTCAGCCGCTGAAGATGGGGCGCTGAACACTCAGAGAATTTGGCCTTCAAGCATGCCTATCGCAGGGACACGCGAGGCTGGGAAATGTATCGAGGAGTAAGGATTGGTGAGGTTTAAGGGTCTCAGGGCCAGAAGTCGGAAAATGTAACAGGATTTAACGTTATAGGTCCTATAAGGTGTATCCTCCCGAGCGGAATAATTTCATTCATCCATTCTAATCAATCTAAGAACCTTACATTCCTCAAGGCCTAGAATTGAATCGGTCGGATCAACAAACTCAATCTAAATCAACTTCACCGTACATGCCCTCAATTCAATTCAAGGTAACCCTCAAACTGAGCTTGAATCGAGTTGTTCGGAGCGCTGAATAGGGTAGATCATAGACAAAGGCTAGCCTAACACGTATTGTGCCTCTTGCAGGGGACCTGAGCAACCTAAAGGTTGCTAAACGGAAAATTCACATACGTACATACATTAAAAAACAGGTTCACATTATTTATGTAACTGCGTAAAGCGGAAATGTACTGAAATGACAAAAAATAGATGATTTGTGCTTAGTGATAATTGAAAGCCCGCTCAAATTCAACCCGACTTGGAAGCAGAAGCCACGCTCTGCCTCTTTCCAAGCCCTGATTTGTCATAGATTGCGTCCAGAGTGCGCATTTGGGCGATGGAATCTTCAGGGCTGATCCAATGAGCAGGTTCTTTTCCCGTGACCTTATCGACAAAGGCTTCCAATTGATACCTACTGATGATTAGTCTTCCTGATTGATGCCCCTTGTAGTAATCGCTAAATATAAACCATACCTATAGGTGCTCCACCAAGGCTCCGACCTTGGGCCCCAGGACGGACCAAAGGAGTAATGCTTCTGTGTATGAGTTTGTCCCGTCTGTTTGTCAGTGACTTGAATGTAGTGGTAGATGTGAGGCATCATGAAGCTGGCGGCAGATTAGTATCGACCAGCAAGTCGTCAAGTACACGACCTCGAGGCCACTCACTTGTAGTAGTAGATGGTTGCATGCTCCAGTTCTATACGGATCGACGGCAGCTCCCAAACCTTGGGGACTAGGCCTCCCGCGTATGATTGATTCATATCTGTCTTGATGTCGCTCTGGACGAGGCCCCCATCCGTCTCAAACTGCAGCCGGGCCTCCATGGCCTCGTCAACGCGTCCATCTCCTTTGAGCGGCCTTGCCTTGGCAAACTCGACGTTGACTGGCGTATCTGCCCCCAGGATATATCTCGTTGCGGAGACGGTGTATGTCATGTCCATCAAGCTTCCGCCGGCAAGGTCCCACTGCCATCGGATGTCTGATTTGGGGATGCTGCCGGCTGGGGTTGTCATGCGGGCGCAAGTTGACAAAACGCGTCCGTAGCGGCCACTATCGACGAGGGACTTGACAACATGGGCCGCAGGATGGTATCGCCAATGGAAGGCTTCCACGGCGATCTTGTTGTTCTCCTTGGCGGCGTCAAAGATGGAAGCGGCTTCGTCACCGTTGGAGGACACTGGCTTCTCAATCAAAGCATGCTTTCCAGCGGACAAGGCCTTCTTTGCCCATTCTGTTCAACGTCAGCTTATTGCCACTAGTAGTGTTCGCCTCAAGACAGACAAGACGTACCCGCATGCATTCCGTTGGGCAATGAAATATAGACCGCATCAATCTCAGGGTCTGCGAGAAGCTCCTCATAGGATCCGTATGCTTTCTCAATCTTGTACGTTTTGGCAGCCTTCTGTGCGTTGCGCACGTCGCGTGATGCAATGGCCTTGATGACGGCATTGGGATGGGTTTCAACGGGATGGATCAATCCAGCAGGATTAATCATGGCCGTAGAGAGGATTCCGAACCTAACCGGGTCACTACTCTTTGGGCCTTCCTTGACGCTCGGTCTAGATTCCAGCCATTGCTGCAGAAAGGTGGTGATCTGAATGCTATCAGGACCCTAGCTATAGCCGATAAGAGAATTGGTGACGAGCTCACCTGAAGCACCATAGCCATCTTGACCAGATTTACGCGCGCTCACTTGATATCTGCTAGAGTCGGTTGTCGTGTAATCAATAAAGCTAATAACAGTATGTTTGCGGCCTCCTTGCTTTAATGAGCTGTTTTTTTCTGGTGGATGTGATTGTTATGACGCATTTCCAACACGTCATCCCCATGTATGACCGATGAGGCGCTCTTAACATCAACAATGACACTCTGTGACGTACTGTACTCAAGTGGTTTCCCCATCAGGAATGTGATCATTGTTGCATAAAGTTTGCATCAATGTCGGCAGACTTTGGGTCAGACGGCTCAAACCTCTCCATAAATTTATCCATTGCCCATGCCGGCCCAGCGCACTAAAGCTCCTTGTAGCGACCCGAAACACCGAGTCTGTGTGAGTATATATATACTTTCAGCTACAAATCTCAACTGCAAATAACACATCAAGCT